>JARACY010005868.1:0-19937 GCA_029255725.1 Scrobipalpa atriplicella
TTTAATAAAGAGGTCTGGCGGATAAATACTGTAACATGGATACGAATTTAGACGACTCTCTAAATCTAGAGAATGCTATGGTAAGATTATTGCATTTTGCATTTCTTGTGCTATTTCTTCAAAACCTTAGCATATTATAGTATTAGACAGCGTTACGTTGAGTTCTAGCTGCTATAAGACACCAACAGGATCACATGAAGTTGAAATTTTAGAATTTTATTGATTAAAAATGTAGTCACTGTTGGAATGTTTTGAAAGTTTTGTGTCCTAAAAAAAGGTTATTTTTTTTTTTGGGATATTGGTTGTAGGTTTATACATTACATTATTCTAGTGTCGTGAGTATATTATTTAATAAGATATATTTGTTTCCTTTTGTAGGTGGAGTTTGAACACTCTGAAGACACAGTGGTAAACCAGGCGGATATATCTTTGGATGCTAGCGGTCATGAAGAAAGCATATCAATGGAATATGAGAACATTGAAGAGCAGCCAATACTCATGGACACAGGAAATGAAGAAATTATTGGTATTTTTTTTATTGTTTTGCTGTACACTTGTTGTTTACAATTTTTTTTTTTTAAAACTGTCCAAACTCCTATTCTGTTATAAACTAGTTGAAGTCAGTTTCGGTGTTGGATGGGTGGATGGTTCAATTAATTGAAATATTATTTATTATGTTAGTGGCATGAACTAATAATAGACTTACTAAATTGTTACAGTTTCAGATTTCATGGGAGATCAGTTAATCTTGCAGGAGTATGGTTCACAGGGGAGTCAAGCACTAGTAGAGCATACTAACACAATATCTGAGGTACATATACATTACTGTTACAACATTTAATTTCATTAGAGGCTAAAACATGAAAAAGGCATTATAGAAAGGATAGATAAACATTTATTCTGTACCAGTAAATTAATTACAATTAGACCATTTTAGAATTAAATGCCTAACTCATAGTTGCACTTGATACCGAAAGATTTTTAGTTCATCATATGCTCCATTCCAAAAACTTTTCACTGTTAGATAGCTACGTTCAACCTGAGTGACATTGGCTGCTTTCTACTGCGGGAAAGTGCACCATTCCTACGGGAAAACTTATTTAGCAGTGGGTGAAACTGCTGACAGAAAACTAGTATGAGATAAATTTTGAGCCTCCCATACACATCCCACTTTAGTTAGACTGAACATGCAATTAATACACATCTAATTATTATGATAATTTAATAGTTCCATATAAGTTACCATATCTGTATAGTAATCATAGACTAAACATGCAATTATAGTAATTATAATGAAACCAATAATATTTAGGATAAATAAGAATAATACCTTGACAGCAATAATTTTAGGTTGTAAAGTGGGATCTGTAGTGATGAGACCAGACGCCTGTACTGATATAGGCTGCTGTTGTCTACTAGTGATGGGCAGCTGGTGTCTACTAGTGAAGAACCTCTCCTGTGTGATGAGACCGGACGCTGGCACCGATATTGTCTGGTCTGGTTGTATCTGTTCCTCAGATTGTGTTGTCATTACATTTTCCTGTAACAAATAGTAATCAAATAGGTCATTTTATAAAACAAATATGCTATAGTAATTGGGCTTAACAATTCATGTGCCATTCACATTGGAAAATTATGATAGGAGTGCCTACTTAGTACCTAAATATTATGCCTAGGTTAAGTTAATTTAGTAAGGTTTCTGCTGTAAACCATAAGCAAATTGTACCTGGTAGTGCAGTTCATTGTTAACTGCACTACCAGTAGTGCAGCTGGTAGTGTGATCAACAACAAGGGAACCAGAGCAACAGTCTTTGATTGGAGCATATGATGAACTAAAAATCTTTCCGGTATCAAGTGCAACTATGAGTTAGGCCATTTAATTCTAAAATGGTCTAATTGTAATTAATTTACTGGTACAGAATAAATGTTTATCTATCCTTTCTATAATGCCTTTTTCATGTTTTAGCCTCTAATGAAATTAAATGTTGTAACAGTAATGTATATGTACCTCAGATATTGTGTTAGTATGCTCTACTAGTGCTTGACTCCCCTGTGAACCATACTCCTGCAAGATTAACTGATCTCCCATGAAATCTGAAACTGTAACAATTTAGTAAGTCTATTATTAGTTCATGCCACTAACATAATAAATAATATTTCAATTAATTGAACCATCCACCCATCCAACACCGAAACTGACTTCAACTAGTTTATAACAGAATAGGAGTTTGGACAGTTTTAAAAAAAAAAAATTGTAAACAACAAGTGTACAGCAAAACAATAAAAAAAATACCAATAATTTCTTCATTTCCTGTGTCCATGAGTATTGGCTGCTCTTCAATGTTCTCATATTCCATTTGATATGCTTTCTTCATGACCGCTAGCATCCAAAGATATATCCGCCTGGTTTACCACTGTGTCTTCAGAGTGTTCAAACTCCACCTACAAAAAGGAAACAAATATATCTTATTAAATAATATACTCACGACACTAGAATAATGTAATGTATAAACCTACAACCAATATCCCAAAAAAAAAATAACCTTTTTTTAGGACACAAAACTTTCAAAACATTCCAACAGTGACTACATTTTTAATCAATAAAATTCTAAAATTTCAACTTCATGTGATCCTGTTGGTGTCTTATAGCAGCTAGAACTCAACGTAACGCTGTCTAATACTATAATATGCTAAGGTTTTGAAGAAATAGCACAAGAAATGCAAAATGCAATAATCTTACCATAGCATTCTCTAGATTTAGAGAGTCGTCTAAATTCGTATCCATGTTACAGTATTTATCCGCCAGACCTCTTTATTAAACTTTATATTTCATAGAAACTTAAAATAAACACTATCACACACAAAAAACCAAAACATTTTTTGAGTTCAAATGACGCCGCCATTTTAGCTTGTCAAATCCTCCCGAAATCCCGAAGCCTTCACGAACGTAGACATCACGGTTGAAAACAAATTGTCACAACAAGAATACACTAAAACCACGAAATTTAAGCATCTGAACAAATGGTATTCTCTTCTAACACAAGTTTAAATATTATTTTATGATTTACACAGGTTTTAGCGCACTTATATAGGAATATTTCCATAAAATAAGCAATAATCGACATAAAACTCCGATGGCGCTTCTTTCAATTTTTGTATGTCAAATACTGCCAACATGAAAATAAAATAATAAGACAAGATACATACATCACACTACACAAGCTATATTTACACTATCCAATTTGTAGGATGCTTCCATGCTGGACTGGGAGTGATAGAAAAACATAGAATGTGCCAGCTGCATCTCCTCCCGGGCATGCTGTAACAATCGGCTAAGGGATTTGAAGGTTTCACTATTGTAATTTAGGCGATGGGCTGACAACCTGTCACTATGCGCAATATACAGATCCATCTGGAATAACCCTCCTCAAGTCATACGTGGCGGAACGACCTTTGTTTAGTTTTAGGACGTTTACGCTCTGCCTACCCCATTAGGCAATAAAGGCGTGATTATATGTATGTATGTAATTTGTAGGACCCTTATTTCCGAGGCAAGGGCCCTTTCCAACTTTCAACAAAACAGAAACACATCGATGGGCGTGGTATGGAATACGATTTGCCTCCTGCAATCTGGAAGATCTCTGGGCAGCCACGTTTCACTTGTCTCGTAATAACCGCACGTTCGGAGCCCGCAGTCGTGAGATAAAAAAAACTAATAACTCTGCAGCAAATTGGATTATGTAATAACCACTATTTACAAAATGGCAACATTAATCAAGTCCACCAACACAACGAACAAAAATAGTGCCGACCCTTGACTATCGATATATCGATATTTGTACTAGAAAAAAAAAATATTACTCCCACCCACCAGCACTAAAGAAATAATCTTTAAAATCTTCTGAATAAATCTATTCATATGCGTGGCTATGTAGCATACGATACGAAAATACTCAAATACATAACCGGTGTTATTAACTTACCTTACCGGTTATTTTTATTTACCAACTCTATTTTTGATTTGACGTTGACATTTCGTTTCATTAAAAAAAAGCGAAAAAGCAGCTCGTTCGTGAGGATTTATTTATGTTTCTGTTCTGATATTTGTGTACAAAACTGATTAGAATTTGTTTTACTGCTCAAATATGCCTCTTAATTTGCAAGGTGTAAAACAGTATTTAAATGAATTAAGAAATACAGGCGGCCTCCACAAAGATCAAGCAGAAAAGTGGGTATCAATCGTTACTAGCGTTGCCAGGTCCTCATACCGAAAAGCCGGACAGAGCTGTGAGCTTGGCCTAACATTTGGGTCAAAAAGCCGGACATCCTGCATTTTCAACAATTTTAAATATTCGTGTAAAAAATCAATTTTTTTTAGGCCTAACATTTTGGCAAAAAAGCCGGACACCTTGCATTTTCGGGGTTTTTTTTGGTGTTAATGTAGAAAAATTAATGAAAACCAAGCTTTTTTGATAATTTACAATAAAACGAATGCCAAATTAGTCTAAAAGTACTTTATTATTATCAGTCTCAATAATTCTTTCCTTAATTCAAATTAAATTCCTTAATTCGAATCGCGAATTCGGTCTCGATGCGCGCGAATTTTGAAATCTAAAAAGCCTAACAAAAGCCGGACAGGCCGGACAACGCTTATTTTGGCCGGACAGGCAATCAAAAAGCCTGACTATGTCCGGCTAAAGCCGGACGCCTGGCAACGCTAATCGTTACGCAAAGTCGGTTTGCTTTTTTGTTTGTTTGCTATTTTATTTACCTATTTATATTAATATAAAACGCTTTTATTTGAAGGTATCGCAATGTTCTTATGGAAATTCTTAAAAACCCTGAAGGAGAGTTAGCTGAGTGTTTGAAGGCATTTGTAGAAGCAAGTAAGTTTACAATCTATCAATAATTGTTGGTTATACTTTGTTTTGCTAATCAATCAGTCTATATTTTCAGTTGTGAATGAGAATGTGAGCTTGGTGATATCTCGACAACTGCTCACCGACGTTAGCACTCACCTTGCTCTTCTACAAGACAATGTATCGCAGGAAGTTTCACATTTCGCACTTGATGTCATCCAGCCCCGAGTTATATCATTTGAGGAACAAGTAAGTGATACTCTTTACCAATTAAATGGTTGCTTCTTCATGTCTTCTTATCTTATCTTACTTAGTAGCCTACATCATACCACTGCTGGGCAAAGGCTTATTGTAGGACAAAAAAATCTCAATTTAATATTAAGGCGTTCCACACACTGGGCTCCGCTTCGCGACGTAGCACGTGATTGTCTATGCTCCCATTGTTTGAACAAGGAACATAGACAATATAATGCCCGGAGCCTAGTATAAGAAATTTTGTTTACTAATTAACTATTTATCTGAATAAAAGGCTATTAAATAAAATAAAGAAGCTCTTAACTAAGTGAATTTTATTATGCAGGTTGCAAGTATTAGACAAACACTTAGCAGACATCTACGAGCGCAACCAGAATTGGAAGGAAGCTGCCAACGTCCTAGTGGGGATCCCATTGGAGACTGGACAAAAGTAATTACTATTGCAATTTCAAACTTTTACAATATTAACCAAACAAATATCTGACTCCATCAAGATTGCTTGTATAATTTTATAGTAGATAATTTTTTTGAGAATATGAGGATCTGATCCACAACATACTTGTTAAAATTAATAACATTTACTGCAGGCAGGATTACTACTATCATTCAAGCTTTTTTTTACTCATCTATCAGACTCTCTTCAAAATTAAGTGAATTTCCTGGTAACATTACATAAAAAAATACGTTTTCATACTGTTCCAGACAATATTCAGTAGACTACAAACTAGAGACGTACCTGAAGATTGCCCGGTTGTACCTGGAGGTTGATGACCCCGTGCAAGCGGAGGCCTTTGTCAACCGAGCATCTTTGCTACAGGCTGAGACCACTAATGAACAACTGCAGATCTACTATAAAGTGTGCTATGCTAGGGTTTTAGACTACAGAAGGTATGCTGTTACAGTTATAAAATATTCTTTATTTAACATTGGGTCTTAATTAACCAAGCCTCGAAACAAATACTAAATCAGCCACAAAATAATAACTTCAAAGCTAACCTAACCTATTGCGGCTCACATGAATTTTTTGAGGCTGATTTAGGAATGTTTTGATGCTTGAAAAATTATTTCCCTTTAAAATTGACTGAGATAAAGTCCATTATATAACAGTTTACTGCGCACATGAACATACAGATTACAAAAACATAAAATACAATAGCATATAGGTACAGCTTATCTTTAAAAATAAGTCTTTCCAGATGACCTATGTAAGTGAAAGCACATAAATGCACTATGTTGTGTAAGGAATATAAGTATTGAGATTTTCGCGATTGTTAACAATTTGGATTGTTATTTTGATTGATTGATTGTTGCTTTCGGTAAGGAAGTAAGATATATTAACTTCACCACCAGGTTAGGCAAAGCCTTCCAAAGGTTACAGCAGGTTACAGATTCAAGCTCGTCGCGGCGACGGTTTTTGTTTTCTTACTTATTATATTTTAGTTTGAGATATATGGTACACTGAGTAAAATATTGAAGAGTAAATAAATGCGAAGTTATTTTTTATTTCAGGAAATTTATTGAAGCTGCCCAAAGATACAATGAGTTGTCATATCGCAACATAATCCATGAAGACGAGAGGATGACGTGCCTCAGGAATGCTCTCATCTGCACTGTCCTTGCATCTGCTGGTGAGAAAGCTATTTCTGTAAAAAAAAAACACTATGTACTTCGAATCTCACAACAAGAATCAGTAAAAATTTAATTTATCTTATCTATATTCGGCATTCTGAAGGAGAGCAAATAACTTACTTTCGCTTTCAACACTTCAAGACAACTTTGTTAACATTGTTCATGATTGATTGAACAACAAAAAAGTCGCAGGCGCATGCCACCATCTTTAGTTAGGATAAAATTAAAGTTGCAAGTGGTTCATGGGTTTTGACCGAGATGGAGCTAGCTACTAACTGCATAAACATAACATGAAAGTTTTGAAAGCATGTAGTTTAAGTGGTTTTTGTGTTCCTCTATGATAGTAGTCAGACAGCAGTTTAGCAGTTCTACAGTCCAGCCAGATAGAAATGAGACTCACTTTTTCAGTCAGCACAATATTTATCTATTCAGCTACAACTGTCCGTGAGCCTTATCCCGTCCCCCGCAGGTCAGCAGCGCTCGCGCATGTTGGCGACGTTGTTCAAGGACGAGCGCTGCCAGCAGCTGCCCGCGTACTCCATCCTGGAGAAGATGTACCTGGACCGCATCATCCGCCGCGAGGAGCTGGCAGAGTTCGAGGCGCTCATGCAGACGCATCAGAAGGTATAGTTGTGTGAGCCAGGTGCCGGCTTGAGGCCAGCAGCTGCCCGCGTACTCCATCCTGGAGAAGATGTACCTGGACCGCATCATCCGCCGCGAGGAGCTGGCAGAGTTCGAGGCGCTCATGCAGACGCATCAGAAGGTATAGTTGTGTGAGCCAGGTGCCGGCTTGAGGCCAGCAGCTGCCCGCGTACTCCATCCTGGAGAAGATGTACCTGGACCGCATCATCCGCCGCGAGGAGCTGGCAGAGTTCGAGGCGCTCATGCAGACGCATCAGAAGATATAGTTGTGTGAGCCAGGTGCCGGCTTGAGGCCAGCAGCTGCCCGCGTACTCCATCCTGGAGAAGATGTACCTGGACCGCATCATCCGCCGCGAGGAGCTGGCAGAGTTCGAGGCGCTCATGCAGACGCATCAGAAGGTATAGTTGTGTGAGCCAGGTGCCGGCTTGAGGCCAGCAGCTGCCCGCGTACTCCATCCTGGAGAAGATGTACCTGGACCGCATCATCCGCCGCGAGGAGCTGGCAGAGTTCGAGGCGCTCATGCAGACGCATCAGAAGATATAGTTGTGTGAGCCAGGTGCCGGCTTGAGGCCAGCATCTGCCCGCGTACTCCATTCTGGAGAAGATGTACCTGGACCGCATCATCCGCCGCGAGGAGCTGGCAGAGTTCGAGGCGCTCATGCAGACGCATCAGAAGGTATAGTTGTGTGAGCCAGGTGCCGGCTTGAGGCCAGCATCTGCCCGCGTACTCCATTCTGGAGAAGATGTACCTGGACCGCATCATCCGCCGCGAGGAGCTGGCAGAGTTCGAGGCGCTCATGCAAATATAGACTCACTGATATAAACTTTATTCTGGACAAATATTCCGCGCAGTGGTGCGCCGCCGCCGCTTCAGTGCGGTATATCTCATACATTTTCATACAATGTATCTTTAGTCGTTGGTTGTAAGTCAGGTTGATGGAACTAGTTCACCTTTTCAGTGGCAATAAGAATAAACAAATAGAACAAATGGTATAATAAAATCAACTTTCCTACAGGCGTGTACATCAGACGGGTCAACAATCCTCGACCGCGCCGTGTTCGAACACAACCTGCTATCAGCCAGCAAGCTCTACAACAACATCACGTTCGAAGAATTAGGTGCTTTACTGGAGACTCCTCCCGCTAAAGCTGAGAGGATCGCCAGCCACATGATCAGCGAGGGGCGCATGAACGGGTACATCGACCAGATCAGCTCCGTCGTGCACTTCGAGAGTGAGTACAGAACTCGGCGCGTTGTTAGAGACTCCTCCCGCTAAAGCTGAGAGGATCGCCAGCCACATGATCAGCGAGGGGCGCATGAACGGGTACATCGACCAGATCATGGGATTTGCAACTTACTTTATTGAAATCAGCATAATGTAAAAACCTGGAACGGAACCTGGTAAAGGAATCTGGGGAATTTAATGAATACGATAGCCTCAAGACTCGTCACTAGAGAAATGCAGTCTTATCTGAAATATCTTTAAAAATTCAAACATAAACGTCTTTTACTAGGCCGCCTACGCTTTGCCTAATCTGAAGGTGTGATTTTAACTCGTCATATCTATTTCCCAGCGCGTGAGATCTTACCACAATGGGACAAGCAGATCCAGTCGCTGTGCTACCAGGTGAACGGCCTCATAGAGCAGATCGCCGCCGCCGAGCCCGAGTGGATGGCCAAACTCATGGAGGACGAGATGATACAGTGAACAATAAAACTACCAAGCAGCCAAGAGGGATTAAGACCAATGTCCTTTCTAAATATAATAAGTGATTGATTCAGTGACATTAAATCTTCGAGAATATGCTGTGACCGCATCTGTATTATTTCTATTGTGTAATGGAACGATGAAAAAAGTAAATAAAACACTGTAATTATAAAACTGCGTTGTCTTTATAACATGAGAGTATTACAAACAGGTTTAAAAAAGAACAAAATAATTAAAGCACTATTTTATACACAAACTAAAAATAAATTAAATAATCACAAACATAAAGTGGCATAACACAAAATAGATAAGTTTTCAAAATCTTTTCTCACTTTATAGCATTCTATTACAGCATAAAGTAGAAAATAAAATGAAAAAGAGAATCATATAATCTATTTTTCTACCGATTATTGTGAAGACTGACAATAAAACAACTTTACAAGTGCAAAACTATGTTACCTGTTAAAAAAAAAAACTGTTATTTTTATTTTCAACCAATCAAAAGATGCACATACCAAAAGGGTGACTACTATTTACAAGAAATGAGACTGAATTGTAGTTCTATCTGTGACGCGTACAATATACAAGAAATGAGCCTCTAACTGTGTACAAAGCAGGGCTCAAAATCAAAACCGTAATCGCCTGATCTATTATCGTGTACTTGTATGTTATATGGGATATAATTTATTGACTTTATTTGGGACTAACAAATATGTAGTGTTAGTAAGCGTGTTAGCCTTCAAAAATCGATCGTAGTCGACAAGATCATGCTATACTTATACCGATTCGAGCCCAGCGTACAGCTTAACGATTAATACGCAGTAGGTATAGAACTAGAGCAGCGTATATATTGATTTTCCTATACGTGTGTATATATCAGTGTGTATATGTACAGGGTGCAGGGTGCTACAGGTCTAGTTCCAAGGCGGCGCCGACTTGGTGTCCGCCCGCGTTCATGTTTCCGTTGATCACCGCAGACAGAGTCAGCACCACGCCTGCAACACACACCGCCTTAACACACTACTAATGACTTGACTACTATGTACTTTAATCAAACGACTGCCGCTCGACCATACTAGTTGTTCGTACGAACACGCGGCCTTGTTTGCGTAATAACTACCTGTTTACTAGATACGGCAAACTCACGCACACAAACACAATTTGCGTGTAAGTATTACCCCCCGGTAACAGTCGTGTGATACAAATACTATACTCGTATCGATGTGTTCCACTGCTGGTCGCAAGCTTGCCCCGAATGCGGGTATTTGTTACATTCGCCATACTCTTACCTATCTCTCATTTCCACCTGCTATCTGACTTTTGCACGTGAACATTCTGTGTTAAGTTGTAAGTTAATTATCATGTCAACATTCTGTGTTAAGTTGTTGTAAGATAAACTTGAAACTATGTCAAATATGGATTTCTTAGCCGTGAAAACTGAAAACTGATCGATTAAATATTATCCTAAAATTATTATGTGAAAGTTATACTTGTTACTAAATTTTTTCCACTATTTCCACTATTCACGCGGGCCATAAAGCTAGTCATTTATTAACATTTATCTTTTACTTTAGAAAATACGCACGACGACATTAGCCAAGTCGCCGCGCGTCAATAGTCCCACAAATAGCCCATTGAGAAGTGCTTTAGGCATTCACACACATTGTTTTAAACTTGTTATTGAACGCAATACATACACGTGTAGAAAGGGCACGGCTTTTATTTAGATTACAACTGCGCATAAAAGTTTTATGAATATAGTCGTGACTATTGACTTCTACTTCTATGCAGGGATAAAAAAATTCATTAGGAGATAGAAAATTGACAAATCGGAAACAGGATATGGAAAAGGAAAGAACAACACAAGGAAAAGAAAAGGGGTGAAGCAGGAACATGGAAGCTGCGAGGAACAATAAAACAACAAACTTGATTCCAACAGACTATTCATTTTTATTTTCAATCAATCAATAGGGCAACACACCATAGGTGCTTATTTACAAGATAATATCGACTGAACTCAACCTTTAGCGAGGGGATGCAGTGACGCCGCGTGCTTACAATACATAATAATACAGAACGCTAGGGAAGCGTTTGACGCTCGATACATACTATAGAGAACACTGAGACACTGAATGAATTGATTAGCTATACTGCGTATAACCGGTGGTGATATCTACAAGTGTTCGGCCGCCTAGGGCGCGAGCTCGAGGCCGACGCCCACTTTGTGTCCGCCCGCGTTGAAGTTCTGCCCGTCGATGGCGGCCGACAGAGTCAGCGTCACGCCTATAACAACATCATAACACATCACATAATAGTGGGATCTCATTTGTTTTTAAAGCGAAAGGGGTTTCCCCCTTTCTACTAATGAAACTGATCAAATTTCCTAAAGGAACATAGGGCAGAACCTGACAAAAATAATACATATAAAATAATGTTGTCAGCATAGTCATTTTGTATGGGACAGCTAAATTATATTTTTCCTTTTGGAAACTTCTTCAGTTGCATGAAAAGAAAAGGTCGCCTTATTTATGGACTTCAAACAAAACTAATGTACGGTGTATTGTATAAACTCATCGTTCACACCTTAGCAAATAGATGAACAAACACACAAGACAAAGAGCCTAATTTACTCAAATCATCACAGTGATAATAGTGTCAATTGGCTTCTAACAGGAGTGTTATTGGAGGCTTGGAGAACGAAAGTGTATCATACACTTCTTATGTTATTACTGAAATACATATGTATTTTGTAATAAGTAGCACCAATAGAATGATTTAAGAACGATGATGTAACCTATTTAGTTTACGCAAACCTCGCTTTATCTATTATACAACTTAACTCTCACTATTCTCTGTACATATCACGAGTACATAATATAATAACGATAATGTTTATGACAACAAAGCAAGAGAGGATAGGAGATCATACGATATTGTAGATAAGATAAGAATGGCCAATGACAAGTCAAGATTGATGTAACCAAGGTGGTTGAACTATAATAAAAATCAACAAAGCGAAACGTGGCGCACAAAATGTTTGCTCGTCGAAATTCATACAACATAAAGAATTTTTTTTTTATCGTGAATTGAACTTTGTCGCATTTTAAGATTTTGAGATTTATATGAGATGCAAGTTTAGTTTGTACTAGCCCTTTTCGTAATATAATATAACTATGTATTTTTTTAAATTGATATTCAAATTGTGATCTAATCATGATTTGCGTTTATACCATAAACTAGGTAGTTTAAAAACTCTGACACCAGTATTAATCGAATCGGTCGTCCATCTGACTACTCAACCAATATAATAAAGGGCGGTTCTCAAACACAGTCAAACGTGCGATTTCAGTGTGTTGGGTTAGCAATATTCTCCTTCCATAGCAATAATCTTCCATGGGGCAGTTTGTGAATTGCTTCAGAAGATAAATCGGCAGTCATTCAGATGTATCCTATTCATCAGGGGCAGGAAAGAAACTGTCAGGTTATTACACTATAAAAAGCATGGTGATGCGTACCTTCGCGCAGCTTCTGCTGGTACCCGAAGCCGATGAGCGCCTTGGTGTTGACCTTGGCGTGCAGACTGGCGTCCTGGTCGAGCGCGTATTTGGCGCCCAGCCCGAACAACGTGTCGGAGGTGCCCGCCGACCACTTCATGCTGATGCCCACGTCCATGTGGTCCGACACCTTGTTGTACACGGAACCGCCGAAGTCTTTGCCGTTGTCGCTGCGTGGGGGGATAGAACATGTTATTCAAAAGTTACGTTAAACTCATACGTTTTATTAAGTCCTTTTCATAAAACATATCTTCTTAAAAATAATACATACATACAATCACGCCCTTTTCCCGAATAGGGTAGGCAGAGCGTAAACGACCAAATAATATGTCGTTCCACCACATCTGACGAGTTTTGAGGGCAATTTTAGACTGAAATGTGTATCGCTATAGTGACAGGTTGTCAGCCTATCAAAATAATATTTCACTAATAATTATGAGATTTTGAGAATTAAGGACCATATGATACCAAAGAAACATCTAGATCTTTTTATTACTGTACTGTATCAAAAGATATGTTTAATTTAAATTACAGTTTTCCGTGGATTATTTTTAATCATGGAAAACCAAAGAAATATCACCATGAACAAAAAATTAACAGACATCAAATAAAACAGAATAATACAATTTATATTATAACAGAACAAGTTCTTCTTTATCCCACTTATACCCAGCAAATTACATGTAGTTAATTCATAGTATTCTAGGAATCAAAAGCAACTATTTTGTCTCCATAATGGATATGTTGTGATGTCACTGGACAGAACCAGTTCATATCATATAGCAGAGTCATGTGACATCCTTGCTTTAAACTGTAGCAGAGCAGTGTTATGCAACACATTGTACTGTAAAGGAGTTCTTTATGTTTTATGAACTTGTTTGATGTTTTGTCATGCTATTTATTTAATTCATTTGTATTTACTTGGAAAACCTACATCTGTTCAATGAAAGCAACCAATCTTGAAATCCTATGATTAAACTACTGTACTTTTTCGAAACAATGGCCCATGGAAACACAATTTAACTAAAATAAAACCAAATCTTTTGTTTCTGCTATGAGAGAACAGAAAGGGATGTCACTATGGACAAACAAAATTTTGATACTGTCAGCATAAGAATAATAATGGTAGAAAATGACCGATATGGTTTAATTAGTTAAATTGTTTCATCAAATGGTAATAAATAAAGCTACTCACACATTGGTGTGCAAAACAAAGTCGTTGGACTGGTAACCCATGGCGAAGTTTGTCTTGGTGACCTTGGCCTTCTGGGAGTCGAACTGTGTGTGCACTCCCCCCAGGAAGCCGTTGTGGTGGAGGACCGCAGCCACATCCACGATGGGGCCGGCCAGGTCCAGGTCCATGATGGTGTTCAGGGAAACAATGTCGGCGCTGTACCAGGTCTTCAGCTTACCAGACTTGCTCCTGTAAGATGTTAATTTGTATGAATCAGAAAACCAAAATTTTGAGCAGAAATTTTTCTTTGAAAGGTTTTGATTAATATAGTAATGTAAGGCAATATTTTCGAAAACTTAACTGAATCAAGTGTAAACTCAACTACAACCAACAGAAATCCATTGATATAACAAATACTTTTAAAAAAAGTGGACCAAATTACCCTGTCTGTGGTGCGAAGGTTCCCTCCAATGTGACTTTGAGGCCCTGCGCAATCTTATCCGCAATGGTAATGTCGGTGGCAAGGGTGTTGTCTGTGTTCCATTTTTCTGAGAATGTAAGACCATAGTCCTTCACACTGTATTTTGACTGTAAGCTTCCGAGGACCTGCAAAAGTTGAATTATTAGAATTGATCTCGTAGAGCCATTTCACACAACAACTATCATGCACAGCCAGTTTTTGTACATATGTCCAGTTTTTAAAAAAAATAATACGTGCTCACAACAATAACAAAATACTCATTAGATATTTCCAATGCTAGCGCAAAATGTTGTAACGTGAAAATGACCCAAAGCTTGAAAAATAATATTCATGCAAGCAAACAGAAACTAAAGAAACAATATGAAAGAAATAAATAAAATAGAAGTAAATGTGGTATGATAGAATACAATCAAAACTCATGCACCATGCAAATCAACAATAGATTTTAGAATTTTCTCCTAGGTACCTGACTCTGACTATAGTTCCGACATTGCTTGCACTACACATAAAATTTAAATTCTGCTACCTTAGTTACCTTGCCGCTTTCATGGTTGGAGACAATACCGCTGACAAACTCGACGCCAGATTCGCTCTTGGTCTTCAGGTCAAGTTTGAACAGGCCAAAGTGGTAGCCCTTGGAGAAGACTTCGTTGGCCTTCTTGCCAAGGTCAGCGTAGAATGGGGGAGCCATACCCTAAAACGTCATTCAAAACTTAGCTCACAACACATCACTCACACTGCAGATTACATGAAAGAGGAAGTGAAGCTCATATTATTGGATTATTGTATTACTGGTATTACATCAAGGGCTCACCTAAGGTTGGCCCTAAATTAAAATTGATAAACTAGAGTGATTCAGTTGTAGGAGCACAAATTTAACAAATGCTGCCAGCTGTGTCAGGGTCGGAGCGAATTCGCAAACTATTTACACGCTCCTGGCTAACGGTATTACATAATATGCAGGTAATATGACATAGCAGTAAATATGCACCTGTGATCTTAGAGTTCAATCGTCTACTATGTTTCTATACAAAAGAACTATTGAGGCGGCCTTAAACTTGACCTTTATCGAAAGGTGCAGGAGTCGATATAAGCAGAACTGAATCACGAGGCCTTCCACCAGCCGTATCTCGGTGACGATGTAACTCACCAAGTTTACACTAATTATCGTTCGTGTACACTAGATCACTTCACAAACGACTCATAAAAAAATAAAGTAGCAAGATTTATTTGAGATTATTAGTCCAAAATAGCGAAATTCAAGCGAATGACGTCGATACTTCCCCGGCTAAGCGATCAGGTTAACCTCAATGGAATCCAACTCGAGAGATCTCACAGGCACAGGAAATACTTGAAAATATTAACGTACTAAATAATACTCACTGTATGTTATTATAAATCACAATGGAACTAAATAAATACAAATTTGACAATAAAATTGCCAAATTGAAGTAACCCTCTTGCACCACACACCACAAGACAATTTGTAATTCTTGTAAAAGCCAACAGGGGGCGCTCTTCCGGAAACAGCGCTATTGATATTATTCTCATATATATTTTTTTTTGAAAATAGAATTAATTATATATTATTACAAAATAATAAAATATTTCAATAATAATTGTAGGAAATGTTTATTTCTTCCATGATCAAAATACAAATAAATTAATTAAAAATACATCAACAGACGTGATTGTATTGTGACGTCAGATGTAGAATTTTTGAGTTGTTGATGTACTTAAAAATAAATTTGGTTTCAAAATTTAATAAATATTTTTTATCGAGGTTGTTATAATTCATAATATAATTTAATAACACTTTTAATTTAATTTAATTCATTTAATTTAGAATGCATTTTTTTTCCGAACTGTCTCTAAATCCGCGCGAGTTTTTGAAAATGCCTAACAAACTTTTTACATGCTTTTAAACTTACGACATCAACTCTGCATAATATTACATAATAGATATTTATCCATGACCAAACTATATTACTACGTATACTTAAATTTTAGATAATGTCTACATTATTACCGAAGAACCGCCCCCAAACCATTTCGAGATGTCGAATCCACCACCGTCTTCGAAGTCTTCGTCCCTACATCGACGCTTCGAGCTGTTACAAGAAACACGCTTCCCTGTCTCTTCATCTTTACAGATTATCATTGTGCCTTGAGAACCATCCTGAAAACCCATAAAATCATTTGATTACCTACACACAGGCCATAGTATATGAGTGATAATTATGATAATATATGTAAGTTAGGTACTTGTTGCGATTATGACGTAATTCGGCCGTCGAGTAGGTACCTACTCTTGGACTACCGCACTGCGTATAAAAAATCCTAGTTTCGTTTTACTCACTTTATTTTGGAATATAATTTAATCACGCCTGTATCTATTATGGGGTAGGCAGAGCGTCAACGATTACTAAAAACTATTTGGGCCACGTCTTGTCTAAGGTCTAAGGGTGATTTCCGATAAGAGGCTTTCTGTATTACAGTGGTGACGGGTTGTCATGTCAGCGTATCGCCTAGGTATTATTATTTTAGTTTTGTACTACCATGTTCTACTAAAATACTTTGCATAGTAGGTACCAGTAGGTACCAGAATTTGCAAACTTTTACGCTATGTTGAACTACATTTCGTAGCATTTACATGCAGAATGATTAGGTAACTTCTTTCTTTATTGTTCTTTTCTATATTAAACTCACATCGTTGACGCATGGCACCTCTTCTTGCACAATGCCTGCAGCCACAGATGGGAATCTGAACTTGTCCCGCCAAAACACCACTATTCTATTTGTGCTTGCTAAATCGAATAAGTTCTCAAAAATTGACATAATAGGAAAAAATCATTAAATAATTTATCTAAATATCATATATTAAGGAAAATTTGTCAAGAAAATGCGACTAGATTGATTGAAAATTTAAATGAATTTGATCTATTGGGCTTTGCCTATGACTGGACCGTTTAGTAGCGCAGCTTTAAGTCAAAGTTAATTTTATTTTTACAATAGAGCCTACGTACTTAAGGTACTACTTGGACAAATTTAATCACCATTTTTATGAGGCGAAATTAAACTTTTCATCGTAAAAAGGTTTTTTAAATTAAATATACTTACTTAAACCTTAAATTAAACCCAATCGTAGAGATACTCACTCATACATAATCATCAACATCAGCCCACATCACATACTACTGGGTATAGGCAGGCCTGCGCCATTCCAATAAATTGTCGCGAGTTAAATTTTCCAAACCACAAAATTCGACATCAACCAGTCGTCAAAAATCGTATCATATCATGCACATCTAAACATACAAAAATACTATCGCTGGAAGTCAAAGACCGGATTCGTCCTTTCAAAAATTTGTGTTTACGATTTGCACTTGAAGCGGACCGAGGAAATTGGCGAAGCTCCAACTTCAGCCGCTCCCAGACAAGACAATCGCGGCTGTATATCTATACGTTAACACCATAGTTCACACCTATCTATTGTTACATCGTCTCCCGGATTCCAGAACATATCTCCACGATATATTCCACTTGGCCAAGGCATTGTGCAAGAAGAGGTGCCATGCGTCAACGATGTGAGTTTAATATAGAAAAGAACAATAAAGAAAGAAGTTACCTAATCATTCTGCATGTAAATGCTACGAAATGTAGTTCAACATAGCGTAAAAGTTTGCAAATTCTGGTACCTACTGGTACCTACTATGCAAAGTATTTTAGTAGAACATGGTAGTACAAAACTAAAATAATAATACCTAGGCGATACGCTGACATGACAACCCGTCACCACTGTAATACAGAAAGCTCTTATCGGAAATCACCCTTAGACCTTAGACAAGACGTGGCCCAAATAGTTTTTAGTAATCGTTGACGCTCTGCCTACCCATAATAGATACAGGCGTGATTAAATTATATTCCAAAATAAAGTGAGTAAAACGAAACTAGGATTTTTTATACGCAGTGCGGTAGTCCAAGAGTAGGTACCTACTCGACGGCCGAATTACGTCATAATCGCAACAAGTACCTAACTTACATATATTATCATAATTATCACTCATATACTATGGCCTGTGTGTAGGTAATCAAATGATTTTATGGTTTTCAGGATGGTTCTCAAGGCACAATGATAATCTGTAAAGATGAAGAGACAGGGAAGCGTGTTTCTTGTAACAGCTCGAAGCGTCGATGTAGGGACGAAGACTTCGAAGACGGTGGTGGATTCGACATCTCGAAATGGTTTGGGGGCGGTTCTTCGGTAATAATGTAGACATTATCTAAAATTTAAGTATACGTAGTAATATAGTTTGGTCATGGATAAATATCTATTATGTAATATTATGCAGAGTTGATGTCGTAAGTTTAAAAGCATGTAAAAAGTTTGTTAGGCATTTTCAAAACTCGCGCGGATTTAGAGACAGTTCGGAAAAAAATGCATTCTAAATTAAATGAATTAAATTAAATTAAAAGTGTTATTAAATTATATTATGAATTATAACAACCTCGATAAAAAATATTTATTAAATTTTGAAACCAAATTTATTTTTAAGTACATCAACAACTCAAAAATTCTACATCTGACGTCACAATACAATCACGTCTGTTGATGTATTTTTAATTAATTTATTTGTATTTTGATCATGGAAGAAATAAACATTTCCTACAATTATTATTGAAATATTTTATTATTTTGTAATAATATATAATTAATTCTATTTTCAATAAAAAAATATTATGAGAATAATATCAATAGCGCTGTTTCCGGAAGAGCGCCCCCTGTTGGCTTTTACAAGAATTACAAATTGTCTTGTGGTGTGGTGCAAGAGGGTTACTTCAATTTGGCAATTTTATTGTCAAATTTGTATTTATTTAGTTCCATTGTGATTTATAATAACATACAGTGAGTATTATTTAGTACGTTAATATTTTCAAGTATTTCCTGTGCCTGTGAGATCTCTCGAGTTGGATTCCATTGAGGTTAACCTGATCGCTTAGCCGGGGAAGTATCGACGTCATTCGCTTGAATTTCGCTATTTTGGACTAATAATCTCAAATAAATCTTGCTACTTTATTTTTTTATGAGTCGTTTGTGAAGTGATCTAGTGTACACGAACGATAATTAGTGTAAACTTGGTGAGTTACATCGTCACCGAGATACGGCTGGTGGAAGGCCTCGTGATTCAGTTCTGCTTATATCGACTCCTGCACCTTTCGATAAAGGTCAAGTTTAAGGCCGCCTCAATAGTTCTTTTGTATAGAAACATAGTAGACGATTGAACTCTAAGATCACAGGTGCATATTTACTGCTATGTCATATTACCTGCATATTATGTAATACCGTTAGCCAGGAGCGTGTAAATAGTTTGCGAATTCGCTCCGACCCTGACACAGCTGGCAGCATTTGTTAAATTTGTGCTCCTACAACTGAATCACTCTAGTTTATCAATTTTAATTTAGGGCCAACCTTAGGTGAGCCCTTGATGTAATACCAGTAATACAATAATCCAATAATATGAGCTTCACTTCCTCTTTCATGTAATCTGCAGTGTGAGTGATGTGTTGTGAGCTAAGTTTTGAATGACGTTTTAGGGTATGGCTCCCCCATTCTACGCTGACCTTGGAGAAGA
>JARACY010005869.1:0-19937 GCA_029255725.1 Scrobipalpa atriplicella
ATTAATCAATTAAAAACTAAATATACATACTTCTGCGATTTCACGCAGGATTTGGTGACACGCGGATGGGCTGTGGAGTCTTAATAACAGGGCCCCGTTTTTTAACCTTTGGGTACGGAACCCTTAAAAAGATCCATACTGATTTCGCTATTGACCTGTGAAGGTCTAAACAAAAGCACACACATAAACGAAACAAATTGACACAAAATATTATCTCTTATGGGCTTACCTCTAGCGTACATGCTGACATCAAGTAGAAGAGCCTCCCTGTTCTGCCTAGACTGGTTCTCATTACCGTCCAGCTCCCGAACAGCCTTCAGCATGCCGGCCCTCCTCAACCCCCATTCCAGGCTTTTACCTTAAACAAAAGGAAAATAAGTAGTAAAATATATTAAGTTTTTATTTACTTGAGAAGGTCACTTTTGAAAGATCCTGGCAGATATTAAATACAAGGAACTAAGGCCCGTATTTATAATCAGCTCTCAAGAGTGACAGCGAGTTTGCGTCCGTATCAGAAATGTCATTACAGTACAAAATGATCTGTCAAATCCATACTTAATTTTGCTCTCAATCTTGAGATCGCTTTATAAATTCGAGCCTAAGTAACCATACCATTTCAGATGTCTATAATAAGTAGGCATTATTCTGTAATCAAATGTACCTGTTGTTTGATTTCTGTGCAATAAAGAATATATCTATCTTTATTTATTTTATTTTTATTTATTTATTTCTATCTATAATTATATCTATCTATAAATATTCTTCACGTGTAGCATTTATTGGAAACGCTATCTGAAAATATGACCTTATATGGATTGGAATGTAATTCTATACTTCCATTTAGGCGTTCAGGATTTCTGAAAATGTAGTGTATTGAGAGTACTGTAAGTACGTACAAGTAAACATATTTCCCGATAAAGTTAAACATTTTTATTAATTTATTTTATATCCTTTTCTTTTTTTCTAACACAAGCATAGTCAGAACTTCACTACTGAAAAGTACAAAAAACAGCTAGCACACTTTAATGGAAATGGTATGGAAACTTCCAAACTTCTAATCGAGTAAGTACCTACTCCATTTTTTTCCTTGTTTTTATAGACAAATTATAACTTAGATAATTCTCTTGTTGACATTTTATGTTATGACTATGAACTTTGTGAGACTTGTTTTGTTTACCACGCAAAATCTCATTACTGAGGTTCCCACAAGACAAACATAATCGAGCGTAAGTAATATCGACCTGCAGATCCATTTTTGAAAGCCACCTGGTGATACGTACCTGAGTTAAAATATTGCCTTTGTCTATAGTTCCCTAGATATTTTATTTCCTTCTGGACTGGGTGGAAGCGATAAAAAAACAGAATATTCCAGCTGCCTTTCATGCATGCATGCTGTAGAAGTCAGCAAAAGGGATTCGAGGGTTACAGTATTGTAATTTAGGCGAAGGGCTGACAACCTGTCACTAATGATCCTGTCCCTGTCTAAGAACCTGTATTGTATAGGTAAAGTCGTGTATGCAGAATTTTGCTAATTAAGAGTCTTGGTTTAAACTAAGATGGTATTTTGTCACTTGATGGCTAGTTTTCCAGCTATGATTTCATCAATATTTTGTAAGAAAAAAAAAAGTTTGTAAATGAAATCCCATACACCTACGAAATACAGGAAGAAATTTAGCGCTAAAATCTGGTAGGAAGATAGCCACAGGCTAGGCGACCCATTGAGAAGCCTACCACATGAGTAGGATAGTTCAGCTAGATCTATTAACAAGCATGCCTTTGCCTGCGATATTGATGTTGTAGGAGGAAGATCTCAACCACCCTATGTAGGTACACCAAACTTATTCAAGCAACTGTACTTGTTGCTAAAAGTACCACATGTGTTGACGTCATTCCTGCGGTAAGATTACCCAAACATAACGCAAACATAATACATGTTGTGATCCATCACCTTGATGAGACATCTGCGCTTGGACGTGTGCTTGGATGTCACACCTTGAGTGTTTTGGAGCTCAATTTACTTAATTGTATGCGAGTATTTTCGTCAACCTGTCCCATTTGATCAGTGTAAGTGTATAATTATAGAATTGATCTCAATTTCATAACAGTTTACAAATATTGATAGCATAACACACTGTTACGTCTACTCCCAGTAGGTCAATTGATTTGTGCGGCGGGGTTGGTACAAATTTTAATTTCGTAAAATCTTTGATTTGATTTAGGAGTTTTTCTAAGATTCACTATAAGTTTTAAAAGTTTGCATTTTCGAACCATGATTCTCGAACAAAGATATTTGAGGGAATGGTCTGAGTTAGCTCGAACCAAATATATGTCTCGATCACCACTGGTAGGTATATTAAAATGAATAATAATGTACTTATAACCCCATGTTCCCGAACTATCTGCACGTGTAGATTATTATCGGTCGTTGCTATTGTTTTGATAACAAAACCCTTCTTGTCATTAAATGTAGGCGTCATTTGGATAAATATAGAACTTTATAGAAGGGCAGACATAGGGCAGATAGAAGAGGGAATCTGAACGTTTAGACTACCTGAATGACAAAATGGATAATGGATATAATGGAAGTAGCTCCATACTTTCATAGCTGAATAAAAATACGTAATTAAACCATTAACGCATACGAGTCCAAATATGACCACCCGTTTTTAATAGTTTATTTTTGTTTGAAAATAACTGATAAAAAAATTGTGGTCATATTTGGACTCGTATGCCGTAAAGGGTTAAATAATGAAACTGTTTGACTTATTTATTTACCTAGAACACGATTAGATCGAGAACACATTTTTTTTATCAGGGTCGTGCATGCACTTGCATTTTCCGTTAGATGAGGATGAATCACGGACTTACCGACAGTGAGTGAGAAAAGGTCTGACTTGTCAAGGAGCAACGCCACGTGCGCCCAGCCAAACCGCTCAAACACACTGGAGAACACTTTGGGCAGTCGACACTGGCAGTATGACATCCTCGTCAGGGTTGGATACTTGCCCTTGTCATTGAATAGGGTTTGAGGCTGCAACAAGGTGAAAAATTAAAACAGCAACAAGGTACAATCCTACATTATCGGTCTCTTTAAAAATATAAACAACCACAGTCCTGTCATTTATCTCATTATCTGCATCGGAATGCCCTGCCTGGACATACCTTCTTAACTAATCGTTTACTAAATTACGAAGGTACACAGGAAACTGAAAATATTTCAAATTCCAATAATTGAATCCAGAACTATCGGCATAGAAGGTAGAGTCATTGCTCTGCGTATCACTATTTTGCTGATTGTCATATTTTTATAATATTTGATACAAGAAACATACAAACATAGACAGACATAGATAAGATTCAATATAAGTAGGTACTCACAATAATACTAACCTTAGTGCCTTCTGGCAGGTTGTTCAGTTTGTGGATTCTGCTGACGACACTGGCCGGAGTCTCCAGCTCACCTTGCGATGGAGGCTGCAACAAACACAGTAAAAGTTAAAATGTACCAGACTAGTAGGTACTTAGTTACTTAGATTTATGAAAAATTAAACTAGATTCACTAGAAAAATAAGAACATTCTTCTATTCTTAATGGCGTGTGGCATACGCATAGGTACTCGAGGCGTTCAAGGGGCTTCGCCACTGATTTGAGAAGTCGCTGAGCGCTAGCTCCCAACGTCATTTACGCTCTTCTGTGGGCTTCGCCGTCACTTTTGTTGATAAAATTCGGCGACTGCTGATTTGAAGCTGCGCTGTGCTGACGTAAGTAAGTTCGCCACCGCCTTGACTCTTTCACTTAGAATCTTCAATAGAAACCGCTAAGCTAGACCATCGCAAAGTTAACACGCTCGAGGAACTTCTAATGTGGGGAAAGTCCTCATGGAATATTTTAATAGCCTCATTATGGCTCGTATTTATAAAGCGATCTCAAGATTGAGAGCAATCTTAAGTTTGGATTTGACAGGTCGTTTTGTACTGAAATGACATTTCTGATACAAACTCAAATTCGCTGTCACTCTTGAGAGCTGATTACAAATACGACCCTTGTCTTGTTTTTGCAAATTAACCTTGAATACTTCCACAACACTCCACTGTTCTATTTATGCGGAGTGTTACAGATTTTCCGGTAAAATATTTGAAGAGTTCTAAAAATAGAATTTTATTAAAGGATGGTTGCTTTTTGTTGGTAATTTTATATTGAAACCAAAGAAACAGCCACGAGGAAGAGAATAACAACAAAGTTGTTGATATGAAGACTTAAAATAACCTTTGTTTTTTATTCGTTTGAAACTTATCCATTTTGCGACTTCAAACCATGTAAAAGGCCGTGTAGTTAGTTATTTTAATTACATAGTAGCAGAGATTTATAATTACTTAGGAATTTATTGTTGTGCGTTGGTGTAAAATATGAACCTATACTTGTTTGACGATGGATGAGTATAACTTTCTCTAAAGGTTAGAATTTAGGGTCATATGATCATAAAATACATGATCACACTCAAAGTCCCCAGAAATTCCCTGAATCGGGACAGATAGACATACACAGAATTTATTACAAAGAACATCCCAAATTAAATCAAATTTTTGATTTAGGTATAATTAAATTCCTCAATCAAATATCAATATCACTCTGAAAGCCTGCATTCCAATCTCATTTTTGACAGTTTGTATGGAAAACACAATAGTTTCGAACATACTGAAAACGCTTCTCCGCGCGTAGGAGCGGGATCTGCTAGCCCGCGCGCGGAAGCGTGTTTTTCATACAAAGACAAAGATCAGACAATGAGAAACACACTTCCGCGCGCGGGCTAGCAGATCCCGCTCCTACGTGCGGAGAAGCGTTTTCAGTATGTTCGACACTGTTTTCCATACAAACCGGGCGTACGAAGTCGCGGGCACAGCTAGTTTTTGAAATAAATTTATCGTTCAATCTCAATCTCAAACAGGAAAATCATGAAATTGAATTCGAAATAGAAGAGAAACAAATAGAATTGTTTGTTTTGTTTGAAGGTGAATCTATTAAATTAAATTTTCATTCCGTATCCTTTCGAAAGGTCAAGCTTTTGAATAATTTCTTCAATTGTCGATAATGTGATTGCCTAGAATATTCTAATGGATATCATAAAAAATCTATAAACATACATACATATAATCACGCCTTTATCCCTAATGGGGAAGGCAGAGCGACTTAAACGTAAACGACTTAAACAAAGGTGGTTCCGCCACGTCTGACAAGTTTTGAGGGCTATTCCAAATAGAACTATAATAATTATAATAAACAAATCTAGCTAACTAAAAACTACATATTATTATGATAATGATTAGAAAATATTTAAACCAGAGGATAAAAATAGTAAAATATTCAAGTAAGTAGTTTTTTTTAAGACCGGGTAATGAAGCCTGTAGAACTTATACTTTGTACTTTTGCATTATATTTATGAATAATGTTTTCAGAAATAACACGCTCAATATACCTATATGGAATTCAATAAGGGGCGACAGATGCATCCAATAATGTTTTTTTTTTGTTATAGTACAGCAATAGTTATTTTGTGATGAGCAATCTATCTAGATTCTAACTCGTTTTGAAATACATCTTTATTTTTTGTGAAAGGGAAAGCGAAAGAAAACGTGACTTCAAAGAAAAACACTTAAAAATTCTTCCAACTTGAGAGTTGAGAAAAGAAGCGCTATAGGTGATAAGCAGCAGTTTTGAAACTCGCAGTTCTTGCTAGGACATTCTTTTGATGTATGTACTATAGTTAAATAAAACATGAGAATAAAAATAAATTCTCGTTCGACACGTTTCCGATAATGCCGAGGCCCTTGAGGTCTCCAATGCTGCAATCAATTGACAGCCTTCTACAGTACAGACAAACAGGCTAAACCAATATTTTCTACCGAGCTATTATTTGCTGCATGTGTAAATCCGGGTAAGAATAGCACCAAGAAGCCGTCTATTTTTGCGAATGGTGTGGTGACTATAACACAATTAAGAAAGGCCCATGCCTTCCAGTGGACGGGTTTAATTATATAGGCATGGTCGATCGAAGAAACCCATGCGACAAGAAGAATTATTACTTTTAGAACCGGGTTTTCTATACGAAATATCGTTTAGAACAGAGCACAGTATGTGGCAGGTTTTCATTTAAAACTTTCATATATTTTATCTGCGCGTGTACATCCACGCGATTCTTATATTTAGAGGTATACACCATGAGAGAGTGCCAGCCAAGGCTATTAACAATACGCAAAGATAACAGAAATACCATGCACTACACCAGCTTATCCCAGGGAGTGTACATTGTATAACCTCACACTCTGCATTGCATTTCGTAGAACAGTTCCAACCTATTCTAATTCGGTAGGGAGGTACTAAATTATAGAGCACAACGCTGCTATTCACTGGACTACAGTACCGACTTGTATGGTAGATGTAGGTACGTTTGTACTTTCACGTTCCAACTGGAAACGTTTTACATAATTTAGGACGTAAAACGTAATCACGTAGCGCCATTTTTCAATGTCAGTTGTTTTCTGTGGTTGTGTTGTATCCATTTGTGTGGAACAAGGAAGAATACCCACCGTATTTCCATTTTTAAATGATAAAAAATATTATAAGTAGTTTTTACTAGTGCCCATATCTAAAACTAGGCATGAGCTATTGATAATGATAGCTCATGCCAGAGGTCTAGTAGCTGTGCTATTATTTATTTATTTATGAGCCTGTGGTGTCCCACTGCTGTGCTATTTAAAACCTGACACCAGGGTTCATCGGGTCTATCGACGCGAAACTCACTCGACAGAGAATGATAATGAACAAAGGCACCCAGACCGAGAAATGCTAAACGCATGTAGATAAACCTACATCACTTTTATTAAATTTAATTTTTGATAAAGTGGTACCAAAATGCAAATAAAGTAATAGTGTTACTACAGATTACTTATGAGCGCGGCGGGGGTGTTACCTAATTTATTTATTTTTTTAGCCAGATGCGCCTCTTTTGCTTTTTATCAGCTTTGCCAGATTTGAAACGCGCAAATTGCCAGAGCTTCGTTGGAGCCCGGATATTTGGTATCGGGGCGCACGCTGTACGGACTTCAATCTATACCGAAGTGAATAGTGGATTAAAAAATGAAAACTTCATGTGTCCACACATGAATTTTATCCTATCAGAGAATACTTCAAGTTAAAACAAAAACAAAAATGTTGTCTGTTTTTTTTTCATGGGACCAGAAAAGCATTATAATTAAAAGTTAATCCAGCTGATGGCGGATTAAAGATCGCCCGGGGCAACGGCGTCTCATTATTGGAGCAGACGGGAACTTGCCGCATCACTGTCTTGTCTATCCTGTCTATTCTTAGCCAAAGAAAAAGAAATCTACATCCCACACACAAATAACTACTTTCTCTTTATTGTCAATAGTTTTCTTATTACCCACGAAAAACAATACTTTCGGAAAAAAGTGCGCAGAGTTTTATTGCTTTTTCGCAACCACTTTTCATCAGAATTTTACTACTTCAAATCGCAATTTATTAATATTAATCCTTTATTTATCTCGTGATTGAATTCGTCTATTTTATTTATACAATAGTTTTTCTTTGGCAATGGCGACGGCGGCGGCGCCATGAATTTACAAAAAGTGTAAGGCTCGTATTTATAAAGCGATCTCAAGATTGAGAGCAATATTAAGTATGGATTTGACAGATCGTTTTGTACTGAAATGACATTTCTGATACGGACTCAAACTCGTTGTCACTCTTGAGAGCTGATTATAAATACGGGCCTAAATCACATTAGATTAATACATTTTCATTCGGATTTCCATTCGAATATCTACCTACGCCTCGATTATATAAAACGACAGATCTCTGCTTTATAAGGCTGTAGCTGGGGCCAAAATGTATTTGTTTTGTTTGTACAAGGTTGGAGGAAAAAGGAATTTGTTTCCAAGGTTATGAATAAAATAATAAAAAGAAAACCCTTTTGACCAGTACCCTATTCTACCCTAGGCTATTCTGTTTTTAGAGGATCCAAATTGGTTGGTTATTGATTTTCTTTAGTTCTAAGTAAGTACTACAATCCCATCGCAAACTTCGCAGCGCAAGTAGGTACTGAATCTCAAATTAATTTGTCGATATGGAATTCTTCTTTTTGGCGTGTGGGTTTCACCTTCCAAACTTAACTCGGTCATAATGATAATTCTTTTGTCGTTATAATACTAGTTCTATATACAATAGTACAGATACAGAGATAAAATAGGTCGTCGTAGGTACCACTGATTTGAGAAGTCGCTGCCAACGCTACTTACTCTTCTGTGGTAGGTACAAACAAAGGTACTATGGATAATTATTCATAAGCAACATAATAATACAAGAATACAAATAGAAAGGCAATCTTAAAATATCCTTTTACAACTTTTACGATTATTTCTGAGAAAATAACCGCATGACGGAGCAGTTTGTACGGCAGACTGAAAATGTCCGACATCGCTACATGTTTGCTTGGAAAAGATAGAGTTAGACATTCCGTGAAACTAGAAATACGTAAGCTGCATTACTCTATCCTACAGATAAACATTCAGTCCTGATATCTAATATTTCTGTGTAATAGCTTGTTCGTGTCTAATTTGATTTATTTTACCCAGAATTGTATGGCACGATTCAGTAAGTTAGGATGCAAATCGTCAGTCACTGAGCGCGGATGAAGCGGGGCGAGGCTTACGTCCAAGACTGGTCAGCAAAAATGGCAGACGATGATGATGCATATTAAAAAGTAAACATAAGTAAGTATTTTTAATTTCATTCTCCAGCAGTAAAATCATAAAAATGTTTACGAGGTAGGATTCATAGTTAGAACATTCCAACATTTTAAAATAAATACAAGCTTCTTGGATAATATAACACTAGTTCACTTCTATACCTACCCTTATCACCGGCGGCACTCTACAGGATTTGATTTTTATGCCACTATGTTTACTATACCCACCTTGATCCCGATGTTTCAGCTCAGTTTCACATGTCACGGTTGCTAAGTTCTTTTCATATTCTTATTCCTAAAAATTGCTAGAATCACTAAGTCTCAATGTTATAAATATCTTGCGACATTTCGAGGACGATACTCCCATTTCGTTGCTAAATGAAACGTGAATAATGTGACTCAGTATATTTACTTCCAAAAGTGTATTAATTTTGTAGGAACTGCTGAGAAAACATTTTTAGAACACAGACCATTTTGTGAATTAGATAAAAGCTCTAGCTAGTACATCAATCAACTGATCAATATATCTACCTACACATATGACCTTTACCTACATTAACATTATAAAAAACCAAACTTTGCCAATCGGTGTTTCATGAATGATTCATTAAATGTCAACTCAAAAAATATGCTTCACACTCTGACTTGCAATATATTCTTGGAAATCATAATAAGATCGTTCACCCGTGCAGCGTGCACCCCAATATCTTCTACAAGGCTGGAAACCCCACCCAGCTGCTAAATAAGCTGCTAAATTGAATGTGAACGACATATGAGTCAAATAAATACCTATGTTCCCGAAAAATATGCTATACACTCTTGACTTATTATATTCTTGGAAATCATATAATATCGTCCACCCGTGCACCCCAATATCTTCTATGAGGCCGAAATCCTCATCCAGCTGCTAAATTGGACTTAACGACTACATATTCAGCAGATATGAGTCAAATAAATATGCTTAGTTTGAGTCAATTAAATATGCTTCACACTCTTCATTTATTATAGGTAAGTATTCTTGAAATTATATATCGCCCGTGCACCCGAAAATCCTCCACGAGACCGAAATACCTATACAGCTGCTAAATTGGACGTGAATGACTACATACAGCAAATTCACATGAGTCAAATAAATATGTGTTCCCTAAAAAGTATATTTCACACTCATGACTTATTTTATTCTTGGAAATCATAAAAGACCGTTCACCCGTGCACCCCAATATCCTCCACGAGGCCGAAGTCCTCATCCAGCTGCTAAATTGGCCGTGAACGACTGCACGGGTGAACAAGCTTTTTACAATCTCATTCAAATATTCCTTGTCGTAAAGGCGACAGAATTAGGAGACAACTTGGATAAACTTACAATGTTTTTATTTTTGTTGAGAGGAAAATTACTTAATTTATTTATCTTTATTTTATTTTTCATGCATAGGACTGAAGTTACCACTTTCTCAATGTATGGTAGACAACTTTGAAACTCGTGAAAACCTACTTAAATGTTCATAACTGAACTTATCTTTTGACTTTAGTTAGTTCGTTAAAGATGATATAAGTTAAGCAATTCTTTGTTTTGATAAAGCTTTTTTATCCCATTTCAACAGTGAGGGTTTTGTAGCACTCTATCTTTAAAGAGTATCTTTGTAGCTACTACCTTGTAGCTACTGAAGATGGGACAAACGAAAAGATAAAAGTTTTTTTGTCGACTACGGAATTGTAAAACCCTAATTCCCAAAACTGTTTGAGCTGTCTAAGCAGTTTTATTTCGTGTACACGACGACACGTGGAATAAAAGCAGCCATCGCTCTGGGGACATATCTTTAAATGTATTCTGTACAATCTGTTTTACAACACAGGTCTGGTTTATTGCTTCAACGTGCGACCAAGTTATACGTTCAGTTTGGACAACACTATTGTCGCTACAGTTTCATGGGGAGTGGATTTTTTCAGCATCACTTTACCATGTTATAATGTTACCAGTTTAAAAAAATAGATATAGTTTTTTTATGGCACTAGTGGAACTTTGTGCCAGTGTCGAGTTTAAAAGGTAGCGAAACTGAACTGTCATCCTTTATTGTGTTTAATAATATTAAAATTAATATACAGTTAAGTTACGCATGTTAATGAAATATTGTATTCAACAAAACCTTCCCAACTTTCCTTGTCTTTTTAAAATACTTCCGTTTGATCTTGTCTGTTTGTTTCGATTATCTCCTTGCACCTAAAGATAAGCAGAGCGTCAACGACCTAAACAATGATCGTTTTGCCAAGTCAGACAAGTTTTGAGGGTTATTTCAGGCAAAATTGTGGTTGTGACAGGTTGTCTGTCTACCAACTTCACAAAATAAACCAGCTAGCGCATTCTATGTTTCCTTGTCAGTTCAGCCCAGCATGAAAGTTTAGTAAAATGTAGGTATTAATAAAGCATAGAATATGAGAATACCTACACCAAAACTTTAATTCTGCCATTACCATCTAACAGAATTATGTGTTGCATTACTGAATTCCCAGAAGCCTCTGTGTTCCACACCTGTTTAGTATTTTTCATTTTAATTCAGCTTTCCGCCTGAACGTATACTTTGTGTTTCAAATTCAGCGCGCGTGTCGTTGGATAAGTGAATCAGTCATACCAGTCATCGTCGAAAGGATGTATCTCCACTCCACTGGAGGTCAATTTCTGGCAGTCACTCGAGTGATAAAATGATTGAAAAATTGAAGTCTTTTTCTTATCGATTGGGCTCTCGAGTCCAATAGTGATGAACACTGGTATCAGAGCCTTTAAATCGCCGGTGTCTGTCAGTCGAACTTATCTAGAGGTCACTACCTCTAGGAGGTCACTACATCTACAGGAAAGCCTGTTAAATTGTTCCCGAATGGACCTTTTAGTGATGCCCAACACCCTTATACAGCTTGATAAAGCATAAGCGTTATTAGAGATATTTAAGAAAAAATATCGTCCAACAAAATAGGTAAGTAGATAGAGCGTTATTAACTCAATATATCATCCGGGGACTGCCAAAAATGTATACTCTCCTGATGCTTTTCAACTTGCGTTTTCAATACTATATCATATCCATTGCTGTTCGGAACCTAAATCCATGATATGCACGTCAAACAAACAGGCAATGAACATTAAATAGGGTTGAAAGAGTAGTTGCAGCGCACTTACAGGGCTCGAACATCGAAACTGTTGAGTTTAATCAACATGGCAACCCGTGTAGGATACAGGTTTTATATAATAATACCATTACATACAGGCGCATGTCCAGAATCTTAATCAGAATTGTATCTGATGCTTATTTTTTTGTTCGCGTAAAAGTGGATTTCCACTCGAGGTAATCAAATAAATGTTTTTTCTGTCTCTCTAATAGGTAAAGTTATTTATTGTAATATTATTTGTAAACATGATCAGTTTCATGTTACTCAAGCTTTTACTTTTAATAACTCATTGCATTACCAAAATAACTTTTGTTGTGGAAGATACCCTAAAATGATACCCTTATCATCTACATTAATTTACATTAAAAAAAAGGGATTTTTTCGACCACATTAGTGAAAATAAATAAGTAATGTGTAGAAATAGCTCTAGTTTACCCAAGTCCTATAAAGTAAAAGTATCGTCGTCTTCCGGAAGTAAATAAATAATAATAACAATAAAACAAACGTTATTATACGTTCCCGCATAATATATATTTATTGTATGATACAAAGTTTAGATGTAATACTAGTTTATCAACCAATTTATAGGATCCTAAATATGTTTTTGGTATTTGTTATTGTTATGAAACTTCTTTTTGGTGATGAATTTGATTTTAACTCTAGCCAAAAACAGACAACAATGGAGCGAGTTCACCCAGAATCAATCACTGAATTCGTTTCCCAAGTGGATCAACACGATTTTGAAAAGAAAAGAATATAATTTTACAAGGACCCTATAAATCCCTTTAGAGCACTACAATACAATTCACTTGGAGCCCAATAAAAAGCGACAGCACTAAATAAATCCGAACAAGAACGTTGAATCAAACTCAATCCCTCCGGACCGTAGGTAGTAGATACAGATATTCTATTTCATGGTAAAAGTTTGGTCCAATAGACAGACAGCTTTGTGTGTCTTTTAATAGTCTTCTCAACGATTTTCGGTGATGGCGGCCAATCTCCCAGAGATAGACCAACTGCGCAGGACTAGTTTTTAGTGCCCAAGTGTTTGCGCAATACACAAGTGCACTCTCTTTTCCTTCAATCTCTTATTCTGATGGGACAGATTGACTGACACGACCAATCAATGAAACTTTGCCTCGCAGATATTAAAAAGCATAAGAGAAATTCTCAGCACAAAAATGAAAGAGAATTAAGATTGATGATGCTATTATGGTCTTACTGACCATAAAGAGCTTTCACTGTAAACGCTGTACTAAGATAGATAGATTCCGCACTAAAGCGTTTCAGTAATCAAACCCGAGACCGGACTACATTCCTCAATCCTATCACCTGATCTCTTCCCGGCTCATTAGGTTTCAATCTTATTCAATACACTCAATGCCAAGTTCACTCCCGTCCCTCCCCCTAGTTCGACTGATTGCTCACTTTGAAAGCCCCCGAGAGACAGTCAATCGATTGACAACCATTACTGATAACAGTCAGTAAATCGAAAATACTTTCTTGGAAAATGTTTCTTTGAGTGTCACGCCATTTCATATAAATTAAAACTAACCATACATTTTAGTTGTTTTTTAGAAAAATACATATGAATGAATTAACTATGTACTCGAAGTCAAAACGGTGTAGCATTACACATTCAGAAATGTACTTACAAAAATACTTTCAAAGAACAGTTATTCGGCGCAAAATATTAATTCTTATTTAGTCATCTCATCTAGCAGCAATTTAGGTATTGAGACTTTATTCAATCGAGATTGTCAATCAATTGACCATTTCGATGGCACTTTACTCTTGATGTTTAGTTTACCCTTGACCAAAGGGTCGAGTGTCGCAAACCGAGCGAGTGTTCGGAATGGCTCGCCAATGTTGTGATCGGGATTACTGGTGGTTATGGGCCCAGATTGCGGAATAGTAGCTGTGGAGATAACGGTCACTATGGCGATAGATTGTAACATCCATACATAAAGTCACGACTTTATCTCTTGTGGGGTAGGCAGAGTGTAAAACGCCTATTTGGGGCGTTTTCGCCACGTGTGACAAATATTGAGGGTATATATACGCTGTGGTGTACCGAGGGGAAGAACTTTAAATATTGCAGGTATAGGATTTAAAAGAACTCATAAACAAAACAAATAAGACAAAATTCAGTAGTCAATTAAATAACCTGTCTAACCAATAGCCACACATTTCCAAATTTTAGATAGCAGAGGCACTACGTTCAATTATTGTGCCTCGTGCGCCCAATTTCACGTGCAATAGAGTTATGCCGAGCGTATAGAGTTTGTTCGTACACTGAAGCGAAGCCCAAATCAGCGCTGATTGCAGTGCGGCAAAAGGCAGATATATACCGAGAGTAAGTGACAGCGTAGCAGAAACGGGAAGGGGTTGCTCAGTCAACGAAACTGAACAACTTTCACCAGGAAATTCTTTCAGAAAATAAAAAAAAAATTTACTGCTCCATAGAAATTTTCTGATTGAGGCGTCATTTTGTGTGTGAAAGCCAAATTTTATTTTCGTCTATGTTTTGAGATTTTCGCGATTGCTATCTACCTACATTCATAAAGAAAGAAAAAATTAATTAGGTATTGATAAACTATCTATGTATTTTCATAAAACAATTCATAAAACATGTTTTATAGAGGATAGAGGTATGTCGTCAATTATTTTTAAACGAATCAAGTAGTCTATTCGTAGAATTTTAATTTGGTTTTTGTGGTTCTAAATAAAAAAGCATATAACCTTCATTCCTTTTTTAATTAAAATCAGTCTAATTTACATTCATATGTAGTTTTTTAGGCTGATGTGTATATGATTGCACATTTACTAGCGACTTTCCTTATAAATTGTTTTCAAAACAAAAAATCCGCACTGAAGATTGAGCCAGCCTAAACCTAATATTATAAATATGTCAGCGTTAAATTGTAACAACTGTTAGTTTACAAACTTACTAGTCAGTTTATAAACTATCGGTAGGTTAGGTTAGGTTAGATTATAAATTTCCTAAGATAAATTATAATATAACGTCTTTGACTAAATCCCTGCGACATATACATTTACCTATATATACGTTGGTATGCCGTAATACCGGCTAAGGATTTTGATTAAAAGCAATATAAGAAGACATTTTTCTCTAGATTAACTACTTAATTTAAGTCGTTGGGATTCTTTCGCGAGGAAAATGATTGGACTGAAAACATAAAACCTAAGAGAAAGTAGAGCCTACTTTATTTTCTTTTTAAAAAAGTTAAGTAGGTACTTTCTTTTTTTTGCAGTTCGGCACTAGGTTTACTGTCAAGCATGTTATTATTGTTATTCGATATGTAACAAAAATACCAGTGCTTTTTTTAGGTGAAATTATTCAGTTTTTAGCCTTTTTGCATAGTAATTGTACGCAGTACATATCCTATAGGCCAGCAAACCTGATTATATCTTTTAATAGCTAATTAAAGTAATCTTAATTAGCACAATATAAGCAAAGAAAACAAAGTGAATATTGTGAAGTGTAAGTAATTATTCAGTTAAGTGAACAATAGCCTGCTCGGTCCTTTAAGTGACTGGATTGAATATTAATTGAATGTTAAAAAATGTCATCAACAATTCCTGTTTATTATCTAGGAGTTTTTTTAGGCCATGATGATTTAAAAAAATATATAAACCTGTAAACCTGTCAAAGACGACGAAAATAAAATTTGGCTTTCACACACAAAATGACGCCTCAATCAGAAAATTTCTATGGAGCAGTAAATTTTTTTTTATTTTCTGAAAGAATTTCCTGGTGAAAGTTGTTCAGTTTCGTTGACTGAGCAACCCCTTCCCGTTTCTGCTACGCTGTCACTTACTCTCGGTATATATCTGCCTTTTGCCGCACTGCAATCAGCGCTGATTTGGGCTTCGCTTCAGTGTACGAACAAACTCTATACGCTCGGCATAACTCTATTGCACGTGAAATTGGGCGCACGAGGCACAATAATTGAACGTAGTGCCTCTGCTATCTAAAATTTGGAAATGTGTGGCTATTGGTTAGACAGGTTATTTAATTGACTACTGAATTTTGTCTTATTGTTTTGTTTATGAGTTCTTTTAAATCCTATACCTGCAATATTTAAAGTTCTTCCCCTCGGTACACCACAGCGTATATATACCCTCAATATTTGTCACACGTGGCGAAAACGCCCCAAATAGGCGTTTTACACTCTGCCTACCCCACAAGAGATAAAGTCGTGACTTTATGTATGGATGTTACAATCTATCGCCATAGTGACCGTTATCTCCACAGCTACTATTCCGCAATCTGGGCCCATAACCACCAGTAATCCCGATCACAACATTGGCGAGCCATTCCGAACACTCGCTCGGTTTGCGACACTCGACCCTTTGGTCAAGGGTAAACTAAACATCAAGAGTAAAGTGCCATCGAAATGGTCAATTGATTGACAATCTCGATTGAATAAAGTCTCAATACCTAAATTGCTGCTAGATGAGATGACTAAATAAGAATTAATATTTTGCGCCGAATAACTGTTCTTTGAAAGTATTTTTGTAAGTACATTTTCTGAATGTGTAATGCTACACCGTTTTGACTTCGAGTACATAGTTAATTCATTCATATGTATTTTTCTAAAAAACAACTAAAATGTATGGTTAGTTTTAATTTATATGAAATGGCGTGACACTCAAAGAAACATTTTCCAAGAAAGTATTTTCGATTTACTGACTGTTATCAGTAATGGTTGTCAATCGATTGACTGTCTCTCGGGGGCTTTCAAAGTGAGCAATGTTGTGATCGGGATTACTGGTGGTTATGGGCCCAGATTGCGGAATAGTAGCTGTGGAGATAACGGTCACTATGGCGATAGATTGTAACATCCATACATAAAGTCACGACTTTATCTCTTGTGGGGTAGGCAGAGTGTAAAACGCCTATTTGGGGCGTTTTCGCCACGTGTGACAAATATTGAGGGTATATATACGCTGTGGTGTACCGAGGGGAAGAACTTTAAATATTGCAGGTATAGGATTTAAAAGAACTCATAAACAAAACAAATAAGACAAAATTCAGTAGTCAATTAAATAACCTGTCTAACCAATAGCCACACATTTCCAAATTTTAGATAGCAGAGGCACTACGTTCAATTATTGTGCCTCGTGCGCCCAATTTCACGTGCAATAGAGTTATGCCGAGCGTATAGAGTTTGTTCGTACACTGAAGCGAAGCCCAAATCAGCGCTGATTGCAGTGCGGCAAAAGGCAGATATATACCGAGAGTAAGTGACAGCGTAGCAGAAACGGGAAGGGGTTGCTCAGTCAACGAAACTGAACAACTTTCACCAGGAAATTCTTTCAGAAAATAAAAAAAAAATTTACTGCTCCATAGAAATTTTCTGATTGAGGCGTCATTTTGTGTGTGAAAGCCAAATTTTATTTTCGTCGTCTTTGACAGGTTTACAGGTTTATATATTTTTTAAATCATCATGGCCTAAAAAAACTCCTAGATAATAAACAGGAATTGTTGATGACATTTTTTAACATTCAATTAATATTCAATCCAGTCACTTAAAGGACCGAGCAGGCTATTGTTCACTTAACTGAATAATTACTTACACTTCACAATATTCACTTTGTTTTCTTTGCTTATATTGTGCTAATTAAGATTACTTTAATTAGCTATTAAAAGATATAATCAGGTTTGCTGGCCTATAGGATATGTACTGCGTACAATTACTATGCAAAAAGGCTAAAAACTGAATAATTTCACCTAAAAAAAGCACTGGTATTTTTGTTACATATCGAATAACAATAATAACATGCTTGACAGTAAACCTAGTGCCGAACTGCAAAAAAAAGAAAGTACCTACTTAACTTTTTTAAAAAGAAAATAAAGTAGGCTCTACTTTCTCTTAGGTTTTATGTTTTCAGTCCAATCATTTTCCTCGCGAAAGAATCCCAACGACTTAAATTAAGTAGTTAATCTAGAGAAAAATGTCTTCTTATATTGCTTTTAATCAAAATCCTTAGCCGGTATTACGGCATACCAACGTATATATAGGTAAATGTATATGTCGCAGGGATTTAGTCAAAGACGTTATATTATAATTTATCTTAGGAAATTTATAATCTAACCTAACCTAACCTACCGATAGTTTATAAACTGACTAGTAAGTTTGTAAACTAACAGTTGTTACAATTTAACGCTGACATATTTATAATATTAGGTTTAGGCTGGCTCAATCTTCAGTGCGGATTTTTTGTTTTGAAAACAATTTATAAGGAAAGTCGCTAGTAAATGTGCAATCATATACACATCAGCCTAAAAAACTACATATGAATGTAAATTAGACTGATTTTAATTAAAAAAGGAATGAAGGTTATATGCTTTTTTATTTAGAACCACAAAAACCAAATTAAAATTCTACGAATAGACTACTTGATTCGTTTAAAAATAATTGACGACATACCTCTATCCTCTATAAAACATGTTTTATGAATTGTTTTATGAAAATACATAGATAGTTTATCAATACCTAATTAATTTTTTCTTTCTTTATGAATGTAGGTAGATAGCAATCGCGAAAATCTCAAAACATAGACGAAAATAAAATTTGGCTTTCACACACAAAATGACGCCTCAATCAGAAAATTTCTATGGAGCAGTAAATTTTTTTTTTATTTTCTGAAAGAATTTCCTGGTGAAAGTTGTTCAGTTTCGTTGACTGAGCAACCCCTTCCCGTTTCTGCTACGCTGTCACTTACTCTCGGTATATATCTGCCTTTTGCCGCACTGCAATCAGCGCTGATTTGGGCTTCGCTTCAGTGTACGAACAAACTCTATACGCTCGGCATAACTCTATTGCACGTGAAATTGGGCGCACGAGGCACAATAATTGAACGTAGTGCCTCTGCTATCTAAAATTTGGAAATGTGTGGCTATTGGTTAGACAGGTTATTTAATTGACTACTGAATTTTGTCTTATTTGTTTTGTTTATGAGTTCTTTTAAATCCTATACCTGCAATATTTAAAGTTCTTCCCCTCGGTACACCACAGCGTATATATACCCTCAATATTTGTCACACGTGGCGAAAACGCCCCAAATAGGCGTTTTACACTCTGCCTACCCCACAAGAGATAAAGTCGTGACTTTATGTATGGATGTTACAATCTATCGCCATAGTGACCGTTATCTCCACAGCTACTATTCCGCAATCTGGGCCCATAACCACCAGTAATCCCGATCACAACATTGGCGAGCCATTCCGAACACTCGCTCGGTTTGCGACACTCGACCCTTTGGTCAAGGGTAAACTAAACATCAAGAGTAAAGTGCCATCGAAATGGTCAATTGATTGACAATCTCGATTGAATAAAGTCTCAATACCTAAATTGCTGCTAGATGAGATGACTAAATAAGAATTAATATTTTGCGCCGAATAACTGTTCTTTGAAAGTATTTTTGTAAGTACATTTCTGAATGTGTAATGCTACACCGTTTTGACTTCGAGTACATAGTTAATTCATTCATATGTATTTTTCTAAAAAACAACTAAAATGTATGGTTAGTTTTAATTTATATGAAATGGCGTGACACTCAAAGAAACATTTTCCAAGAAAGTATTTTCGATTTACTGACTGTTATCAGTAATGGTTGTCAATCGATTGACTGTCTCTCGGGGGCTTTCAAAGTGAGCAATCAGTCGAACTAGGGGGAGGGACGGGAGTGAACTTGGCATTGAGTGTATTGAATAAGATTGAAACCTAATGAGCCGGGAAGAGATCAGGTGATAGGATTGAGGAATGTAGTCCGGTCTCGGGTTTGATTACTGAAACGCTTTAGTGCGGAATCTATCTATCTTAGTACAGCGTTTACAGTGAAAGCTCTTTATGGTCAGTAAGACCATAATAGCATCATCAATCTTAATTCTCTTTCATTTTTGTGCTGAGAATTTCTCTTATGCTTTTTAATATCTGCGCAGGACAAGTTTCCATTGTTTGCGCAATACGACAGTCAACTCTTTCCCATC
>JARACY010005870.1:0-19937 GCA_029255725.1 Scrobipalpa atriplicella
ACATGGGCTCGTATTTAGCCCGATCTCAAGTTTGAGAGCGATATTAAGTGTGGATTTGACAGGCCGTTTTGTACTGAAATGACATTTCTGCTCGTATTTAGCCCGATCTCAAGTTTGAGAGCGATATTAAGTGTGGATTTGACAGGCCGTTTTGTACTGAAATGACATTTCTGATTCAAACTCAAATTCGCTGTCACTCTTGAGAGCTGATTATAAATACGGGCCTAACACCCTGATAGCGCTTGAACCATGATTTTAACTAGTGTCTTATCCTGGCCAGGTCTTCGACATGGTCACAGGAGCTCTCCTCCGCAACGTCAGCAACGACGACCCAGAGTTCGAGGTGTCTGGACTATCCACCAGCAACTCCTTAGCAGTCCTCGTCAGTTCCACTTTTACAGGCACTTGAGCTGCAATAAAAAGTTTGTATTAGAGTTGTCAAGTCTATTAAAAAAAAAAAAAAATTGATACAGATGCACGAATACCTACCTACCTAGTCTAAATGATACCAAATTAATGATGATTCACGAGCACATACAGAAAAAAAGTATAATTTGAGATATTCGATCCTATTTTATCCAAACAAGAACAACAACTATGAAATGTTTAAAAAGTTGCTATTTATTTATTCAAAAAGTTTTTTCTATTCAGCTTAAAGCACCAAAATTATAGATTATGATTTTTGTCATCGCGACTAAATTATTTTGACGAGGGCAAGTACCTACTCAACCCCACGCAACCCAATAAAAATGAAATATTTGATTTTTTCCCTCCAAAGAAATTAATTTCCTTCAAAAGCGCTGACAGATCCTATCAGTAAAAGTCCAGTTTTCCTCGCCTCCTCGCTTCTGAAGTTTTTTATTTAAAATGTTTCATATTATCTTTATTTTTATAATCACTTTATAAATGTTGCGCTCTTTTTTTTTATATTATGTAAGAAATTTATTTCTACTGGGTGCTAAAATTATAATCAGTATGTAGAGTGGGTACATAATTTATAGCGAATCCAATACGGAATACCCAATCACTCATCCAATGATGATCAGCCAATATAATGAAATAGAGTAAACAACTTCTACCCACTTGGTCATTTTCATTACTGACTTTATTTCACTAATATAAGGTATTTTTGAATTAAGTACAAATATTTTTAGGGTGGATATTCTATCATCAAACTGAATAACTTTCCTCAAGGAACATATATTATGTCGAAATATGAAAAAAAAATTTGGCCCTCCCATACAAATTGACTCCGGCCGCTGACACCATTTAACTAAACTAAAGCCATCTGTCGGAGCTTTTGGAATCATTTATTGTCACATTGAAAAGACCATATTAAGGTCTAGTTTCGCTACAACACGTGCTTTTCGCTCAACACCTGGATCACCATAATCATATAAGCAAAATTAAATAGATGCTACTCTTTCTGAGTATGTTATACTTTGTGTCGCAATTTCTTGATGGAACTCCATGTTAATTTATAATAAAACACTCATTTCACTAGTTCCACTGAATATATCATTTATTTTACGACCGGTTTCGTCACTTCATCATCAGGCAGTATTTAAAAAAAATCAAAACAAATAATTATTGAGAAATTGTCGGTACTAAGTACCCACACAACACAATATTGCATCGGACTTATGTTACAGTGCAAAGAAAAGTTGGTCAGAATCAAAATGTCTACTGTTTCTACTTAAATAGAAAAATGTCACTTACTCTCAGTCTTACCTGTATGCCGCTCAGGGAACTTGAGCAGGCTGGAAGTCAGGGTCAGAGGTTCGCTGGCTCCCTTCCTGTTGTAGGCTCTGACGAGGACTGCTAAGGAGTTGCTGGTGGATAGTCCAGACACCTCGAACTCTGGGTCGTCGTTGCTGACGTTGCGGAGGAGAGCTCCTGTGACCATGTCGAAGACCTGGCCAGGATAAGACACTAGTTAAAATCATGGTTCAAGCGCTATCAGGGTGTTAGGCCCGTATTTATAATCAGCTCTCAAGAGTGACAGCGAATTTGAGTTTGAATCAGAAATGTCATTTCAGTACAAAACGGCCTGTCAAATCCACACTTAATATCGCTCTCAAACTTGAGATCGGGCTAAATACGAGCAGAAATGTCATTTCAGTACAAAACGGCCTGTCAAATCCACACTTAATATCGCTCTCAAACTTGAGATCGGGCTAAATACGAGCCCATGTGAACTTGACAGTGCGTCTTGACTCCTAATGTTTCACAATTGGCTACTTTCCAACTAGTCAAATCAGCAACTTTTTATGAAATGTCAAAAACGCTTTTTTGTATGAAAATAGTGAGTTATGACGTCACATTTTTAGTAAATATTGACTAATCAAATCAATAACTTATATACTTTTAATTCGATTATTAAAATCTAAATGTGCATTTCTTTTTTAATGATGAATGAAATCCACAATATTTTTAGCCATCAGTTTTAAGTATAAACGTTTTGAATTTTTTAAGCTACCCAGTCAAGTACCCAATTACCTATAGTAGGTCCATATCCTAAGGTTACGTATGACAGCTGGATGGAAATATAAAAACATCACAGGTGCGAAAGAGACTTCTTTATAACTGTCAAAAAATTTATGCGTTTGACATGTGTCATACTCAAACGTAACTTTAAGACTTAGCTCGACTACTGATATTTTTTTGCAAGTACCTACTAATACTTTTTTGTCGGATACCTACCTTAAATTTTAAAGTCATCAAACTATGGATCGAATCGAGTATCAAACAAATCTAATTTTACAACAACAATTTTTTCTTATTTCCGTTTTGATTTGATATCGATTACCTTTCTGTTCATTTATATAAATAAGGTTTATATTTTAAGAATAATGGTCTGTGAAGTGAAACTATTCATTAGAATATTAATTATCCTCAAAAAGTTTTACTAAAGGCCCTATATTCAACGTCACCCAGACTGTTCGAGCCAAAAACTTTCAATTAAAAAAGTTTGTCATTTATAAAGGACATTCAGCGCTACGCAATTTTAATTTCACGACCCGAAATTCCCCTTTCGTGTAAAGTGGGGACTCGAAGAACACTTAAGGTTTTGTTGAATATATTAAAGGACACTTGGTTTGTTTGTATATTTGTGCTAATTGTAATCTTAATGTAAGTAATAAGCTATTTGACTACTAGTCAAATCAACAACTTTTTATGAAATGTCAAAAACGCTTTTTTGTATGAAAATACTGGGTTGTGACGTCACTGTCTTGTAAATATTGACCACTCAAATCGATAACTTCTATATTTTTAACTCGTTTTTTTTTTCAAATGATGTATGAGACCCACAGTTATTTTAGCCATCAGTTTTAAGTATAAACGTTTTGAATTTTTTTAGCCACCCAGTCAACTGGCCTGTAGAAAATGTCATTTTATATGGGCTGTCACTAATCAGGATAAAATGAACATTAACAAGTCACGACAAAATTTATATTACGAGCTAAATATAGACTGAATCATATTAAATTTGTTATTTTTTTAAATATTTTTATTTATATCTTTTTATACCTCAACGGCTGAACGGATTATAGAAAATTTTGTAGGATGATTATCAATCATCATTCATCATCATCATTCATTCATCATCCTTACCTGGAGACAGACTTGTTTGGAATTTGTTGTAGGGGGAAAATGGTTATTTTGAATTGAGCACTCATTCGTCACGCTAAATTAGGTAGGTTTGGTTTATGGGAAGTAAGTTTTAGGTAAGAATTAGAAAACAGTTTTTTTTGTCAACTCATCTTTCTAAAAATTAAGTCCCCAAAAAGCCAACTGACTCAGCAATTAAGGTGTCAAGTATTAAAGGCATTTATATTAATTTTATACAAGGGTCTTTGTCTTGTCACAAAAGGTAATATTGAGATGGCTTTTAGTATTTTAATCAGGGTTGCCTTTTGACCTCAAAACGCTAGAGTGAGGAACGAGAAAATAGGCTCTTCCTTGATATAACTATATCTAATTGAGGTGAATAAACGATCAAGGTTTTTGATGCAGATAAGTATGACAGTTGTGTATCATAGAATTAAATTATGGTCAAAAATAAATCTGGAACGATTTTATTAACGTATGCCTTCACTTCATCTATCGCGTATACCTTCACTGATTTCGCATGCCTTATGTAATTACATATGCCTTCACTATCTTACATGAGCTCACTGATCTCTCATGCCTTCTCTAATCTCTCATAGCTTCACTGATTTAACATGCCGTCACTGATCACACATGCCCTCACTAATTTCACATGCCTTCACTGATTTTACATGCCGTCACTGATCACACATGCCCTCACTAATTTCACATGCCTTCACTGATTTCACATGCCGTCACTGATCTCACATGCCCTCACTAATTTCACATGCCTTCACTAATTTCATATGCCCTCACTAAACTTGCACCATTTGCTACAGTACCAACCTGGAGAAGGAAAGCCTGTCGGATGCCTCCATCGTGCCCCGGAGTGCAGTTGAGGGTTAAGGAGTCGTATGTCACGTTGGTGATTTCACATGCCTTCACTGATGCTGGTTTGTCTGTGAGAAAAATACGACATTTAGATAGTATGAAAGCAAGAACATTGTGGAATTAATTGCCTTTTTGGACTTGTGGTCTGTCCCTTGGGCTGACGTTCTGAAGGTTGTTGGTCGATTTCGTCCAACAACGTTGATATTTTAGTCCAACAAAGTTCATATTTTCACAAACGATAGCTTAGTGTTAGTTGTAGTGACCATGATTGTTCAAGCCCCCCATGCGTGATAGTTATTTTTCCTAGATTCGGCAAATCTATGATGTAAAAAAAAAAATCTTACCTGCTGGTAAAATATGGAACAGACACGGCTTGCTCTGTCTACCCACTGAATTGGTGCCGGAGCACTGCACCCAGCCATAATCAGCTGATGTGTTCACCATGTACAGGAACGTTCCTGGCAACAACAAATAATATTCAAATCAGATTGACTTAATTGCCTTTCGAACTTCAGAAGGTTTGTAGATGACCTTTTTCTATGGTCGACTCTTAAATCGAGTCAAGAGCAAACTCAGAAAACAAAATGGGTTCCAGCATTCTATGGGAAGCCTTTGCTCATTAATGCATCTTCTGTATGATTTGATTACTGTACTTTAAATTGAAATCTGGGTGACAGAGAGGTATAATATCCTAACGAATTCTATGTATGATTTAATTGTGTATTGAAATATTACCTTGCATATTCTGTGCCGTGTTGACAGTAGAAGTAGTCAGCTCATGTTTGCTGTGCGCTGAGCTGTTGAACCACCAGTGGTATGACATGGGTTCCTGGTAAAAAAAAAACTTAACTTTTGGTCATGTTGAGGACCGTTGTTATGCATGATAGTTGACATAAGTGGTAATTAGATGTCGCTGTCCAAATTAGTGTAAATTGGTAGTAAATAATAAATGGCGATGATGAGATGTTTTCTCATTTTAAGTAAAGGAAAAAAGAAAAGTGAAAAGTTGTCCAGCAGGGCTATGATGCGCACTGTAGACTTCGTTTTGTCTACGCATTATGTCTTTCGTTGCGCACTTCACTACGGAAAAAGATGTGCATTAATCGTAGTGAAGTATGCAACGCTTGTAGACAAATCAAAGTCTACAGTGCGCATCACAGGCCTGCTGGAAGAATAGTAATAAAGTATACTCAAGAAGTAAAGTGTTAGTGTTGTAGATAGAAAGTTTTAGCTAACAGTGCTAGGTAGGCAGTGCAGTGTACCCTCAGGACCAGAGCATAGGCTTTGAGCAGCGATTACACTTCCCTGTCGATCGGGCCCGTTTTGATATTACATTGTTTGTGCACGAGTCTTACTTGAAAAACTACTGAAGCTAAGCAGCAATGTATATCAAATCGGACCCGATCGGCCGGGTAATGTAATCGCTGCTTTGTTCAGGTCACTTGCCCCAATAGTACCAACTGGTACAACTCAGTGGTTCTGGAGGCCTATCCTGATGTCATGGTCATAATTTGACATTATCACTTTTTGAGATCTGTTTGACCAGATTAAATGACAAGTTAACTACGAGGGGGTTATTATTATTAATCGGCCGAGATCTATTATGTGGTTTAGAAAAAATTAGAAGCTTTTTTTTTTGTTCATAAAAACATACATCTCTGATATAAATCAAAGCCTTAATTTAATACACGTAAACAATGTTATCATTTAGAATACAAAAGAATTAAAATTTATTTTTCTATATTAACATATTGAATCATTTTTTAAAGAAGCATTTTTTGAATTAATTTAATTTTAATAACATTAAAAAGAAATGTTTTCTTTTTATAAGCATTTTTTTAACTATCTAAGGTCCTTTATTCTAATTGAAAGGACTTCTATTCTATAATAACATATTTCTAATATATTTCTTGAAAATCAAAACTTTCCAGTCTATTGCTTGATTGAAAATAGAATTATTTCTGAATTTATTTTGTTTGGATTCACATCAATTGATTTGTTTTTCATGAACAAATTTAAGGTACCTAAAAAAGTTTTTGAATAATTTGTGAAAAAACTTATTGATAAAAAAAAATGAAGCATTATCATATCAATATATCGTACATGTCCTAAAATTAGGTCGTTAGGCCTTAAGAGCATCAGAACGTAAATTGCCTGTTTTTTTTACAACATTTTTTATTACTATGTCTTAAAAAAAGCAAGATGGCGACCGGTCAAAACGCCAAAAATGTTAGGTTAGATTAGGTTAGCTTTACCTTAGGATTGGCGTCCAGATCGCACTCGATCTCGATGATCTCTCCTCTGGCAGCTCGCATCACCACTGGCTGTGAGGACTTGCATGTCGGGGCGTCTGTATAAAGAAAATAATTGGTTATAAAAAAATACTTTGCTGGAGCAATAAAGAAAATATAATGTCTCCTCAGCCCCTTTTCCTGCATATTGTACCGTCCTCAACATACCTCTCGTCACTCCCGTTGCTCCTAAACTACCCTACCGTCCCATTTTTACTTTTTGCGAATAAAATAGGCAATAATCATACTCACACTTGACATCCAAGATCAGTCTCTCACTAGACCCTTCTCCCAGCGCATTCCTCGCCGTACAGACGTAAGCACCAGCAGCTTTCCTTGACACATGCTGCAGCACCAGGCTCTGGTTCGCTAGCAGCACCTTCGGGCCTGGTTTTACTGTCACGCCCTGGGAATAAAGTAAGGTATAAAATACGTAGATAGACGAATAAAGAAATGGTAAAGGACCCTATAACCCGTGCACATAAAGAAACGATCTATAAATGGCCGACGCTCGCATGCGTTCTCGCTCACTCTCTATAAGGTAGAACGAGAACGCATGCGAGGCGGACCAATCACGAAGCGAGCCGACGCCATTTTCAGATCGTTTCTTTAAACGCACGGCTTATAGTAATCCATCCCGGTCAACGACGAATTGTCTGTAAATAAGCCTGGCTGAACGATTTCACATCGATACCCTTCCATTAGAATCCAGCAGCGCCAAGCAGATTACTTTTTCCTACATCCCTTCTAGAGAGCTCAATCCACCGTCGACTCCATGTGTATGGTTACCTCTGGCCTTGATAAGAGTCAAGATCAAACCCATCTCAAATATAAAATAAAACTACGTCACGCATTTCAAGTCTTTTGCTAACAACAATGAGCAATACATCAATATGACTAAATTATAAATATTTTTATTCTAACATCAATAAGGAAATATTACGTCAATGAATAAAATATGATCGAACATGCTGAATACAGTTCAATACACACAAATACAAGAAAGAAAATAACACAAGAAAAATAAATCAAGATGAGAACAATACTTACATTATGACTGAAATACACATGGTTATGCCACGGGTTTGCTCGCACTCTGCAATCTAGATACACGTCCGAGCCTTCCACCACCTTGCTGGCGTCTAGATTTGCGCCTAAACTCAGTTGCGAAACTGGCAGATCTGTAAAAAAACACTTTATTAAGAGAAATATCTTTATTATTTTATTTTACTGACTATTGTATTGCCTCCTTAAGTAAGATGATCCATGCTGTCGGATGGGCATGTAAATAGTCAGTCCTGCGCCTGATTTCTCTCTGGTCGTGTCAGACAGTCTGTCCCAACAGAATAAGAGATTGAAGGAATAGAGAGTGCACTTGTGTGTTGCGCAAATACTTGGGCACTGAAAACTAGTCCCGCGCAGTTGGCTGATCTCTGGGAGATTGGCCGCCATCACCGAAAATCGGTTGGGAGGACTATTATTATTATTATTGCCTCCTTAGTCCTGAAGGTTTTGATCACTTTATTTTTTTTTAAACAACATGAATGTATGGTTAACTGGTTTTTATTTATCTCGTGTAGGTAGATTCATTAGTTAGGATACATAACAAATACTTCTTTTTAAATAATTTGTTTGATTGGCCTCGATTCAGGCCGTCTAGTTACTAATTCTAATTCTTAGTAGCGCTGTCACTTTCTTATATTTGACATAAGAACAGGATAGCAAGTAAACACATGACTGACATTCCTAATCTGACATTAAATTGCTTAAATTTGACATTAGATTGCTTATTTAACGTAAAATAAGGAACATGCTCAATGCATGGTTCTTATTTAAAGCAGCTTATGTCAAATTAGGAACGTCAAACACATGTGTTTATTTGCTATCCTGTTCTTATGTCAAAGTAAAGAAAGCGACAGCGCTATCTTAAAATTAGTTAAGAATGTAGCGGCCAGAATCGAGGGCATTAGCAGTGATTTTTTACATTTTATTCCTATGTAGGTACTCAAGGCCGTGGGGTCCCAAGAGGATAGGTTTCTGCCAGGCTATTAATAGTTTAAGAGCTTTTTGAACATGATTATGATGGATGGAATGTGCACTCACGTTGGATTTCCATTTTGAAACCATCCTCATGAGCTGAATGTGGCAGAGACGGCTGAATGGCTCGACAGGAGAGAGACCTTCCAGCATCTTCTATCGATGGCACGAAGGTCAGGATGCTGCTGGTGATGTTGCCGTCTGTTGAGATCTAGGGACAAATGTATGGTATAAGTGAAGGTTGTTATCGCGGTAGCTCAGTTGGTCATAGCAATGGCATTGGTCACCATGGTAGTTGGTTCAAATTTTGCAACCGTGTAATTGTAATTGTTTGTAATGAGATTAATATCAATTTATTTATTTTTGTCTTGACTGAAACAAATAGTTTTTTTTGCTTCGTTCAGGAGGCACAGTTGGTTCCGAAAAAGCTAATTTTGTTTGTCAATAGGGTAGACAGACTTGCAACGGACATATTGGTGTTTATATAGGTACAAGGACATCATCATGAGTTTTCACGCCATAGTGGTTCAATCTAAGCCAAGTAGTTTGACTCTATACCTAGAGGTCTAGTTTTACTGGACACCATAACATTTCATTTCAAACCAGCTTACTTTAAACTTGGTAATGCAACTACTATTGACGTTGTAGACGCTCTTGTTAAACTTACTAAACTAACTTTCGTTAATAACTAAGGCCCGTATTTATAATCAGCTCTCAAGAGTGACAACAAGTTTGAGTTCGTATTGGAAATGTCACTTCAGTACAAAACGACCTGTCAAGTGTCAAATCCATACTTAATATTACTCTCACACTTGAGATCGATTTATAAATACGAGCCTGAGTCATGAAACAGTTCTTCAAGTTGGAATATCTTGCTGAAATAGAAATTCAGTTAAAACACACCTGGCTGAGATTTTAATTAGTTGAGCTTCTGAATCAGAATCAATATCTTGCCGAACATGATTGGTGAAATAGGTAATTATTCTTCTTTAGTCGTGTCAGATCGAACGACTCGAAGAACTTTAGGGTCAGAGTTTTAAGACCACGGAATAGCCTCCTATTTCTTTTTTTATATTATACTGAAGTGCAAATACTTCATTTTGAAGAAATACGATGTAAAAGTAGTGAACCAGCCCCTGTAGCATGCTACCGCGCGATAACGAATATATCGCATCTATCTGTCAAACTCCCATACAGTTTGACAGATGCGATAAAATGTGTGATAAAATGGCTATCACGGCCTTATCGCGGCTGGTATTTGTTTGGCTTAGACTAAGTAGTGATAATAATCTTTCAACTACAGTCTAAATAATTTCAATTCCTGTTTTCAATTCCATGTTATTGACCTGAACCTACTGGAATCAGACATTGTTATTTCTGTTTAGTTCATTAAACAATGGTTTATTTCATTCGTCTGTTTGGCGTGGTCAGATCGTTGAACGAGCCGAAACATAAACTTGTATACTAATGGACTAGAGGTTTATTGCTGGTATGGTAGCGCAGAATAGAGATTTTGTACTGCGCTTCGTCTTCTGTCGTGTAGGTTTCCGATCAAACCGATGAACCCTGGCGTCAGAGTTTTAAACTGCCTAATAGCACAGCTAATAGGCCTCTGACATGGTTTCTGTAACGACCACTATCAAAGACAGCGACCGGGACCGACGGCTTAACGTGCCCTCCGAAGCACGGAATTCTTTTTCTTTTCGGACAATCAGGTGATTCAGCCTGCAATGTCCTAACCAAATGGGGAAAATCTCACAAAGTGATAAATTTACAAATATCAACTTTGTGTTCCCCTCTGGGAAAAAGGCTTTTTGTTATTACAAACTTATTAACAAAGTCCTCTCCCTATATCTAGTATGGGGACAACAGCAAAGTTAAGTTTGTTCTTTATTCCAGTTCATATTTTTGTGTGAACAAGTCTTCATGCTCGAGGCAGGGTTCTATATACGCTTTTAATACCCCCAAGTTGGTACGGAAGCCTTGGTGAGCGAGTCCGACTCGCACTTGACCGTTTTTTTTTCAAAATTAGGTTGGCTGTAGTACAAAATTCTTGTTCTATTCCGCGAACCATAATACGAATAAGTTTACGGTGGTATCCAGAAAGGTGAGTCAGTCAAGTAGTTAAACGTCCAGTGGTTAACTTCCTAAACCATCGTTTAAACAAAGCGGTCTGATCAAAAGTAAACTAAAGGTTTATTTCTTAACCTCTATGTTTTATTAAATCTAAATAATCAATTTCATTGATGAACATAAATAGATGTGTGATAAGTTTTTTGCTGCATGGTTTTTAATTAAGTACAAATATTTTAAGGGTGGATTTCTATCATCAAACTGAACAACTTTCCCCAAGGAACATAGGTCGAAATATGAAAAAAAAAATTGGCCCTCCGGCCGCTGACACCATTTGTATGGGAGGGCTATTTTTTTTTCATATTTCGACCTATGTTCCTAGGGGAAAGTTGTTCAGTTTGATGATGGAAATCCACCCTTAAAATATTTGTACTTATTTTTAAAAGACCTTATATATCCCCTTATAAATTAACAATGGTAACTTTTATTTGTATCGTCTATTATCTGACAAAATACAGGAAATGGAAACCTACCGGCCTACTGTAGCTGCCATCATTACATCACAAACGAATTAAATTATATAGTAGTATACCTAATGACTCTGTGTCAATAAAAAAAAAACGGTAAAGATACGGTACCATGAAATGCTCAAGTTGAGCAGATGAACATGAGCAGCTCAACATCACATTTGGAATTTTGATACACCGGACTGGCGCGAGAGTAATATACGGGGTGTAAGCACAGAGCAGATACAATAGTAGAGCTGCCTTATTTCGATTTCTATAAAGAATGACGTGAGGCCAGTAATCGGGGGTGAAGTCTGAGGTGCGCGGCGCCACCACCATCTACTTGCGAGAAAAATAACTTTTATGGAAAGATCTGTGCTACACAAGTTTTAGCAGGTTATACATTGCGTAGCTAAATTGACCAATATAATACCAGAAAGACTACCAGCTACGCAATGTATATCGATTTTCTTTCAATTTTGACATTTGTAACTGGTAGACTGGCTCCCTTACAATGTTTCCCGTCCCTTACTGTATGTTTGCTTTGTGGGTGTAAGGGACAGCGTCCCGCAAACTGATATAGGGATTGCTCAGTCAACCTCTCTCTTCTGTGATCTCAGTATATATTATTGATTTCTTAACCTTATGGCTTCAATTTAATGTAATCCCTAACATATCTCTTAGTTTCCTACAATCTAATTAATTACCCTGCCTTTGTGTCCCAAATGTCGCTGTAATCATTCCAGTTGACTTGGCCCCTAATGATATTGTACAAAATAATCCAAAATGCCCGCTAAATATACTTGTTAAAGAAACTGCCAAGTTCTTTGTAACATAATAACTTGTTAATCAATTCTGAATTTGTGATTTTTACTGATAATATTTTTTTTATCTTTGTATTTTAAAAACTTAACTCAAACTTCATGGAATTGGCCCGATTGTAATTTATAAAAATTAAAGTTAACCAGAAAACAAAAATACTGGGTGTATGGGACAGCGTACCATAAAATTGATATGGTTTACTCAGTCAAAGAAACTGAACAACTTGCACCGGGATATTATTTCAGGGAATGAAAAGAAATTTTGACTTTCCCATATAAAATGACAATCTCAATTTGTATAGAAAAACCCAAGAAAAGCCAAAAGACTATTTTTTTAATTTCTTGAATGAAATTCCTGGTGAAAGTTGTTCAGTTTCGTTGACTGAGCAACCCCTATCAGTTTCTGGTACGCTGTCCCTTACACCCGGTATAATATGTTAATGACACTATTTTATCATTATAACCTTACGAGTAAGCAAAATGTGCCTAAGTAACAGTAAGGCCCGTATTTATAAAGCGATCTCAAGATTGAGAGCAATATTAAGTATGGGTTTGACAAGCCGTTTTGTACTGAAATGACATTCCTGATACGAACTCAAACTCGCTGTCACTCTTGAGAGCTGATTTTAAATACGGGCCTAAGAAAAAGTTTCTAAGTAAGCTATTATTAAGTCTTTTTTCCACCTGGGAACTAAAGTTTTGCATCTAACTTGCCTCACGTTTTTAACGTTTTATTTTTGTTGAATTTAAGTTAAGTCGTGCTCTCCACGAATCGATAGCATTGTAGTAAATAATTTAGTTGTAAGAGAATTACGAAAATAAATTATGGACAGGATAATATGCCCTCCAAATAGAGTAAGGACAAAGAAATTAGTGGTTTAGCAGGTAAATATACTTAACCACCACTGTGTGGTTTCCTCATACAAAGGTGGTAGTAATATAATTGTGTTTATTGATGATTTTCGTAAAGCGTTTATTATTTAGTCAGAATATTTAGTTTTATGAGGCCCGGATGGTGTAGTGGATAGGGCCGCGGCCTTCTGTGCAGGAGGTCGTGGTTCGAATCCCACCACGTACCAATGTGTTTTTCGGTTCTCGAATTTTATATGTACTTTTATTCGGCGCTTTTACGGTGAAGGAAAACATCGTGAGGAAACCTGCACACACCTACGAAGAAATTCAAAGGTGTGTGTAACCTAATCTAGGATTGGGTCTGGTTTCCCTTCTGGGTTGCGGAGGTCAGATGGCAGTCGCTCTGTGTAAAAACCAGTACCCTCGTTCAATCCCCTAGATTAGGTAGCCGACCCCGAAAGATACGGGAAAAAGGCTAGGAAGATGATGAATATTTAGTTTTATGATAACAGAGATTATTATCTACCATAAAAAGTAAATCAAATTAAATCCCAGTCAGTAAAACGAAAATTGAAAATTTCCATACAAAAATCTCTAAGTCGATAGCTCAAGTCACAAAACTACAGAGGCATTCCCCTTAAAACCCAATAGTAACTATAGTGAGTCCCCCCCCTTAACGGCTGTCAATCGCCCTTATTCTGGGATCGGCTGATCGGATCGAGGCAAGGATCGAGTCCTCGTTCTCTATTCGAAGTGCCATTGTGCTGTCGGAGACCGCAAGTGAATCTAATTACGGAGCCACGTCAAACTACCTATACGTATTACGTAGCTCCAAATAGTTGTCAGCTATTGTTTCCTATAGTGTTACAATAAGTGTACTTCATTTCAATAAGCAAATAGATGTTTTGCGGCCCAATAAATTTAATTGCTTTTTTTACAACTTAAAAGAAATTAAATTTTAGAAGCAAATAACATGTTTGTGACAAAGTTATAATCTGCTGTTTCAGAATTTTAACGTCTGCAATGTTGCTAAGAAAAACTAATCATCGACTTCAATTACGAAATATTATTCACAAGGAATAAGCAGCAGTGTCTTGTATCGTAATATTACCATCAGATTATGATCCATCACGCTTGCCAATCCACCTGAATCCTCTTTTTTAAAAGGAGGCCTCTGACTCAACTCTGACTCGATATCCAAGACTCTATAAGATAAAGCAGAATAGCCTACTTACAGTTTCCCTGCTAATAAAGCTTGACTCCATGCTTCCATCAGGATATAGTTGGCTTGGGCCTGGCGCCCACAGCTTGGCAGACCAGCTATGTACTCTGCATTGCCTGCCACCAGGGGGTGCTTACCAACCAGACCAGAAAATGGCAGGAGTCAAATGTTGAGGCCAGTTATATGCAGTGCGCGGTGAACTTCGATACCGCGTTTTAGGACTTGTTTCTTAATGTGGCGCCATCTATCGCTACATTAGGTACTAGGAACACTTACAGTCTCCCTGCTAGTAGTAAGCTTGACTCCATGCTTCCACCAGGATATAGTTGGCTTGGGCCTGGCGCCAACAGCTTGGCAGACCAGCTCGGTGCTCTGTCCTGCCACTAGGGGGCGCTTTCCACCTTGCAGACGGACCCAGAGGGGACGTACTGGAGACAAACGAACATACGGTTAATTTCATATTATGATGAGCAATTTCCTGCTAATCTGGAATGAGAGCAATAGAGACAGCTATTTTTCTTTCCTGAAATTTTTCTTATGAATTCCGTAATTTGAGGATATACCTAATTACTTAGTCAAAGAGGTGAGGATCTATCACTCCTGTAATACGCGCGTTTTTCGTAAATTAAAAGACCTTAAAAAACTCTCCAGTTGTGACCCTAAACTACGAATAAGGTCAACGTATCATAATAATAATAGAAATTACCTTTGTTTATTCCAACTTTTGAGGAACATTTCAGACATAATTTAAAATGGATTGATATTGCTGTAACTTTGGGTCTATCACCTAATTTGCTCTATCAGAAGCCTTATTTGCTGTATCTGGCAAGTTACGTAAGTAACATCTAACATCTCACCTCCATTAGATTCCGAACATACATAATCCAAGAGAATTAAGTAGTACGCTAAACCGAAGTTAAGCAAAAATTCCAAATGGAACTTTTTTACACAGACGGAACGGACGGTAGCAATTTTTGTGTAATACAGGAACAGAGATAGCTAGTAACACAGTGAAAACAAGAATAATCAGAGGGTCGGAGGGAAGGAAGTCGTTAAACCGCTGGCCTACACGGGAAAGTTTTTAATTTCAGATTTGATACACACGGACACCGAAAACCACGAGCAAACATTATTTTCCTAAAGGCTGCAACACATGCCGGCGGCACAAGCCGCAGAAACGAGCGGCCCGCACGAAACTCGATCTTAACTCCAAGCGCTAAGTAACCTCGAGCCGCATGGCCAGGCCGGCGGCCCGGTGTGTAGGAACCTTAACAGGAGCCCTATTTTTGAATCGCTTGAATCGAAATTTACATACGGAAGTGTAACGTTCGCATGCCTGAAATATGAATAACATGCGAATGAGAAAGTCTTTCGTCTGCGAAATTTGATTTCAAAATACGGCTCCTGTGCTTCTGCTCGCCACGACATTACGTTATCATAGCATTATTTTGTGGATGTTTGTGGGTAGGGTAGGAATAACACACACAAAGTCTCCAACGCATGCAGATCCTTGTTTTAATTGGGTATATTTTAGGATGGTTTCAAATTATTTTTATGGGTTATTTGGGGATTCGGGGTTTGTGGCAAAGCAACTTGCTATTTTCGGTCGAGAGTAATGTAGCTCTATAAAATTGACGGTAGGTTTTAAAAATCTGAACTATAATTGTATAAACTACTTCCACACAGCGAACCTATCGCGAAAAAAGATCACCATTCTCCCCGACCGTATGGCACGTACCAGAAATTGAATTTTAATGATTCTTGTTGAATAAAAGGAGAGGTTACTGCGTTATTCAATTACTTTGGTCCGGTCGGTCCATTAGTGTAAATTAAGTCCAGAATTACCTCAAGCCGATTTACATACGCATGTCAATAACACATTCATAAAAAAAAAAGAAAAAAAATCGTGACAAGAGAGATGCTTTTAAGGCCTTTTGTCGGAGTCTTGTGGCTTAAATGTGGTTTTAATTAAGTAGATATGTACTTAGCAGGTGCTTACGTGGTTTAGTGGTTAATGCCTTGGATTTTGATTCAAAGTTAGTTAGTTCGATATCCGTAGATATAAGTATATTCCCAGTAAAATATGCTACGCAAATAATAAAAGGGACGGAGAGAGGACTTTGGCCTGCAGTGGCACACCACAGGCTCATAATAAAATAATAATGATGTAACTATCTATCTATGACTTCCATGCTGGACTGGGAGCGATAGAAAAACATAGAATGTGCCAGCTGCATCTCCTCCCGGGCATGCTGTAAAAATCAGCTAAGGGATTCGAGGGTTTCAGTAGTATATTGTAATTTAGGCGCAACCTGTCACATTATTGTATTACTAAATATACAAACTATGGAATTTTAATTCTGAAATAAATCATTTGTATTGAATTGAATAATACGTGATGTACGTACAGTAGTTTGACGTCATCATTCGGCGACGTTGTTCTGCCTATACCTGGATACCTGGCGTGATTGAATCTATGTATAAAGTTAATTTCTGTTCTATAAGTCATCATCATCTTCCTAGCCTTTTCCCGTATCTCTCGGGGTCGGCTACCTAATATAGGTGATCGAACGAGGGTACTGGCTTTTACACAGAGCGACTGCCATCTGACCTCGGGAACCCAGAAGGGAAACCAGACCCAATCCTAGATTAGGTTACACACAACCTTTGAATTTCTTCGTAGGTGTGTGCAGGTTTCCTCACGATGTTTTCCTTCACTGTAAAAGCGCCGAATAAACGTACATATGAAATTCGAAAACCGAAAAACACATTGGTACGTGGAAGTGTTGGAGTTTAAAACCTCTACCTTACCTCTCTTTACTTTATTGTCATTGCTTTTCACAGATTCGTTTGATTTGGTTGATCGCCTACTACCTACCAACCTATTTCTATTATTTCTACAACCTCGAATCATTCAAATATTATAGAACAAAAGCAGCTTTTAACCATTCAAATTAGAACCCTACTCCAACACATCAGAGCCGAATTTTGATTAACTTCAGATCCCTTTCTATTTCCATAAAAAAAGGGTCTGCCTCTAAAGAGTATTGTACAATGCTGCTAACAAAAGGTGTGCCCTAATGATTGTTCTAAACCCTTTTTTTTGGGCACTGAGCCCTTTTTTAAACCACTTAAGACAATTAAGCGGTGTTGTTTTGTTAAGTTACCCTAGTGTTGGCTGTTTGTACAGTGAACGTAATTTTTTGATGATGGTTTAATTAAAAAGTTTATTCAATTTACTAAAAATATATATGAATTTCTCAATAAATCAAGGCCAATGGTATAGTTAGTGGATATAGAGCTGCGGGGTGAGACTTGCCCAGGCACTTTTCAAAAAGCCCTACAACCTATATTACACGTCACTTTCAGGACAGAATTGTAATTATGTAAGGCTGTAACCACCCAACCCCTACCTAAACCAATTTGTTGATTCAAATCTCATCATCATCATGTCGTATGGCATTTTCTGCGCAGGAGTCGTATTTTAGAAACCGCTCGAAAGCTGATGCGATTTCCATACAAATTCGATTCGAGCGGTTCAAAAATACGGCTCCAGATCTTATACATATTCAGGTTTCGCAGCCAGTCTTCGGCCGCTGGAGAGAGGCGGTGCAGTTCGGACATGCCGCCAGGGAATCGGTGAAAATTGAGGTAAGGGGTGGAAATTGGTCAAGAACTACCTCCTCATGGTTCACCCTGGGCAACGGACTAGCTATATATCGAATCCAGCTAAATGCTCTTGACTTTCTCTAGCCTCTCCGGACTGTTTACTGAGTAATCTGTGAATCTTCCGGTGATATAGCTGCGCTATCCATCATGGATTCAAATCTAATGTTTATGCTCGCTAGTCGATTATAATATTCATTTAACTGTACTTCAAAATTCACCACAAGAGGGGTTGAACAGCAAAGTGTGAGATTTCTACCGAGTGCGAACATAACGCTTCCATTGCAAAAGATTTAATTGTACGATAGGGGCAATTCTACTGATTTTATTTGTTTTTTGTACAACACAGCACACCCTGAGTTTACTGAGGATTTATGCGAAGGCGGTTTGTTCTTATTTCAGTGTTCTTTGTATTTGTTTGGAATTAGTATCTATTTTTCTACCTGGACAATTAAATGCAGAATGTACCTACCAGGTAGTTATGCTGTAGTTAGTATTCATTTTGCTCTTTTCTGGTTTTTACATAGATTCACATTAGTCAACTACAAACAACTCGAATTTATTGGCCTTCATCAAAATCGAACCCACGACCTTTAGATTGACAGCGCAAGACTCAGAAGGAAGGTAGTTCAACATAATAGCAATTCCAAATCTTTATAAAGGAAATAAGTTATGCTTTTCGCTTTCATATAGTACCTACCTAAGAGCCTTTTCACACCGCGAATTTCGTCCGCGTGTTCTTTGCGCGTATTCAACGTGGCGTGGTTGTTTCGGCGGTAGGTAGTCATTTTGGCGTATTCCGGAGGCCTTGCGGTCGAGTTGCGGTCGCTGAGCGGACGAGTTGCGTTTTCCGCGCGTCGTCGTCCGCGCGGACGAAATCCGTAGTGTGAAAAGGCTCAAGTCTCTCTTACTATGAATCCCATGAGGATAGATCTGAGCCGTAGCAATTTTTTATTCAGATTTATCTACTAAACCTTTTTTCGGTCTGCCTGTCCGCAATGAGCCTAGCCGAGATTGTTGTAAATCCTATTAATGGTATAAATGTTAAAGGGATCATAACATTTTTAAGGCTTTACTGCTTGACCCTTATTATATTGCAGTACGTACTTAATTATATGCATTTTATTATATGCATTTTAATAAAGGTTCAAATTTTAAATTTGATCTTTGCTGGACTGGGAGTGATAGAAAAACACAGAATGTGCCGGCTGCAACTCCTGGGCCTGCTGTAGAAACCATTTATTGTAATTTAATAGGCGATAGGCTGACAACCCGTCACTATAATAAATCATCTGTAGGTAGGTAATAATAACTAATAACCATCAAAACACCCCGCACGCAAAATTGTCTCCTACCGACAACATTAATTTACCGAAAAAGTGACATATGCCGACGTCGATATACGGCACGTCCCTAGCGATACAATCAGTCGATATATTTTGTCGATATATAACTCCGATGCTAATCGGTAGAGAAGTCTAATTGACAGCATGATATACTTCAATATAAGAGCGGTTTGTGAAAGGAAACGTATGGGAAAGAGTATTTTTTTTTATTTACTGGTATTCTGTTTGCTTTTATACGGTGAAATTGTTTTAAATGCGAAGAGGATAATTGAACAAAATTATTCAGTGGAACGTGTCTGAAAAAAAATGTTGCATGGGTAATAAGGTGTTGTTCGAAATAAATTGCATTTTCTTTCGAAAATATCACAGTGAGTACATAAATATGTAGCGCTTTATTTCAGATGTGGTCCAAGAATGTAACATTGTTTGGTAGGATATATATCTTTGGAAATAAATCCTATAAAAGGTCATTATAATATTATTTACGCAATAATAAAACAAGAAAGGGATTAATATTTCATATTATAAAATGATCTGATGAAAATCATAAATTAATGTTATATTAACCGCAAGGCAAACGTAGGCTCTTATTTATAAAGCGATCTCAAGATTGAGAGCAATATTGAGTGCGGATTTGACAG
>JARACY010005871.1:0-19929 GCA_029255725.1 Scrobipalpa atriplicella
TATTAGGCTGATAGATTTCAGGCTGTTTTCTGACAAAGAAGAGAGATCCTGAAATCGAGGTTACAAATGTTGCAATGGTTATTACGCAAACCGCGTCAAAGATATTTTGATCAAAAACAATCAGGGTTCAATTTAGTAGTTCTAATCAGTAGTAAATAAGTAGTTTTTATCTTGAAAAAATACCCGCGAAGTTTCTTTTCTTTATAAAATACCTTACTGTAAGCAATGTAACATTTAATAACTTAAAACTATGCCAAAATAATTCTGACTCAGAAACCGCCGGGTAATCAAAAATCCCTTAGGCTCGTATTTATAAAGTGATCTCAAGATTGAGAGCAATATTAAGTATGGATTTGACAGATCATTTTGTACTGTAATGACATTTCTGATACGGACTCAAACTCGCTGTCACTTTTGAGAGCTGATTATAAATACGGGCCTTAGTAAACAACGCTCACTAAAATGTGGTGCAACGTACGGCGCACACAGAGCGATTCGCCACTACGTCAATGTTTACACACTTGTTTGGCGTGTGCATTGTAATGTGGTCGGTTCTCATTTAAGGTGTTAATAGACTGAAATTCAGCCTCATTTTCCTTGTTTCAGGATTTTGAAATACACTTTCATTCACTATGACAGCCACTGAAGGGATATTTATATAGTTTTACAATTACATCACTCAAAATGATCTAAACAACTCAAAATACAATTAGTCTGTTTGTAGTAAACTCAATCAATCTTCAAACGCAGTCTTCTCCTGTTATTAGTCATTGCAAGATAAAGATATTATAATAAATATGTTTACGAGTTGACCTACTTCAAGCTTTCTTTGTCCATTGTCACTTGCAGTTTTATGCAGTTTGCATTATTATGCATTTTCATGAAAAGTCTCTGACTCAGTTTTTACACCTGAACTAACATGATTGATGGTTCTTTGTCTTTAAGTGTTATTTTTAGTATAAATTAAAATTTAATTATAAGGATTTATTTAAGGTAAAGCATTTCTGAGATAACATATTTTCGAATCAATTGTAAAGAGTTTAGGTGTTTTTTTAAATGTGAAAATAAAAGAGGAAAACATAATTAGAGTCAGGTTGTCTTATGTGCCAGGTTTAACTTAAACATTAGTCTTCAGGATAGGCAACAGTCAACGACCTCATAATTTAGCGTTTTCACCACATCTGACAAATTTTGAGGATTATTTTAATAGGAACGAACTGAAAACTATATAAATATCCCTTCAGTGGCTGTCATAGTGAATGAAAGTGTATTTCAAAATCCTGAAACAAGGAAAATGAGGCTGAATTTCAGTCTATTAACACCTTAAATGAGAACCGACCACATTACAATGCACACGCCAAACAAGTGTGTAAACATTGACGTAGTGGCGAATCGCTCTGTGTGCGCCGTACGTTGCACCACATTTTAGTGAGCGTTGTTTACTAAGGCCCGTATTTATAATCAGCTCTCAAAAGTGACAGCGAGTTTGAGTCCGTATCAGAAATGTCATTACAGTACAAAATGATCTGTCAAATCCATACTTAATATTGCTCTCAATCTTGAGATCACTTTATAAATACGAGCCTAAGGGATTTTTGATTACCCGGCGGTTTCTGAGTCAGAATTATTTTGGCATAGTTTTAAGTTATTAAATGTTACATTGCTTACAGTAAGGTATTTTATAAAGAAAAGAAACTTCGCGGGTATTTTTTCAAGATAAAAACTACTTATTTACTACTGATTAGAACTACTAAATTGAACCCTGATTGTTTTTGATCAAAATATCTTTGACGCGGTTTGCGTAATAACCATTGCAACATTTGTAACCTCGATTTCAGGATCTCTCTTCTTTGTCAGAAAACAGCCTGAAATCTATCAGCCTAATATCTTCTTATCTGTCTGTAATAGGAATTGAACTGACGACCCCCGGACTTAGCGTTAACGAAATCATTCCGAACTCTCCCAACTGACAAAACAGACAAAGACGAACATTTTTGCTGATAATTTTCCTAACACAATAAGATGCCTATTAATTACTTTGACACTACAGCAAAAATTACAATATAGGTATTTTAACTAGACTAAAACGATTTTTTGCTCATAATTTTCCGTCAGCTATTCCCTTACACCAACTCAAAATAGCAATTAGTGGGAAGGGTGCGATCAGCAGAACAAAATCGCCAGTTTGCCAGAATTTATAGTTAGTAGTCAGCCAGGCGCTTTTCAAATTGAATCAAAATATTAGCACGCTGATTTTCTGGCCACTGATTTTCTGACTATTGATTATCTGGCCCGCTGATTTTCTGGCCCAATGGATTTTCCTGTCTAACTTCATGTCATGACTGATAAATGGCTAACTATTTGTTATTATCCTAACTGTTTGTGTAACGTTTTGTATTTGGTTTTAGGCAATAGAGTGACAACCTATCTCTACAACATACTACATGTAGGCCCGTATTTATAATTAGCTCTCAAGAGTGACAGCGAGTTTGAGTTCGTATCAAAAACTTCATTCCAGTACAAAATCACCTGTCAACTCCGCACTCAATATTGCTCTCAATCTTGAGATAGCTTTATAAATACAAGCCGTAGTGCACTACGTGCACGTTCAATATTTTATGGCGGAAACTGTCTTAAGTAAGTTGTTGACCCTCTGCCTACCCCGTAAAAGATACAGGCGTTCTTTGATAAGGCTCTTTTTGTTACTAAATAAAATGGGATTAAGATGATGATTATGATTACGATCATACTTAAATGTCGCCTTACTAAAAATCAAGTCAGAATTTTTGAGTCCTAGATTGATTATGCGAGAAATGTTTCCGGAGCCATGTATCGCGGAAAATATGATTATTTTCGTCCTCGCTACGAAGCTAAATCTCCAGGAATGTGTTTAGGATGGAGAATATTGAATAAAGCTCAGCATATCATCGTCTAGCTCCAACATTTTGTCAAGGACTTTGTGGTTATAAATTATTTCGTTAGAATTTACTGATAGTTGGATGAGAAATGGGTTCTGTATTTAAATTTTGCTGGAAACAAAATTTAGTGTACAAAATGTAGTGATAGAGTCTCATAGTGAATAACTAGGGCTCGTATTTATAAAGCGATCTCAATATTGAGAGCAATATTCAGTAGGTATGGATTTGACAGATCGTTTTGTACTGAAATTACATTTCTGATACGGACTCAAACTCGCTGTCACTCTTGAGAGCTGATTATAAATACGGGCCTAGGTGCCGATAGCTTCTTTTTCTTCTGGCGTATGGGTTTCCAGTCGATCGACCCGATAAAACCTTTTGTCAGAGTTTTTAAGCCACCTAATAATAGAACAGCTAATAGGCCTCTGACATGGTTTGTGCTACGACCGCTATCAAAGACAGCAACCGGGACCGACGGCTTAATCCATGTCACGGAATCTTTTTTTCCTGACAATCAGGTGATTAAGCCTGCATTGTCCTGATCAAACTGGGTAAAATCTCACAAATAATGACAAATAGCACGAACTCCTTTCATTGTTTCTACTTGTGTTTCTACTTTACTCTTCTTTACTTTTTTGTAATTTTGTGTCTAACACCTACGTGTCATATTCATAATTTAATTTCATCTATCTTTACCAAATTAATTACCAAACTACGCATTACGCATGAAATATCGCAGTTAAAACTAAACTGTGTGTTGAATCACAGCGCTGACTCATCGAATCCTGCGCAGCAGTTATTTCGAGAAGGACACACTCCTCAACTCACTACCGAGTTGACTCATTGTCAGCTGCGTGGTCTAGTCGTGATAGCTGGGTTGTAGGTTCGATTTCTAGCCTGTGACTTTTTTTTTCTAGGTTACTTTGTTCTAACGTCCCTAGCTGTCATCCTACTTTAACATTAAAAATGCGAAAGTAATGGTTGGATAGGATGTTTGGATGTTTGTTACTCAATCTCGCTTCAACTACTGGACGGATCGGGATAAAATTTGACACACATGTAGGTTAGGTCCTGGAATAGGACAAAGGATATATCATCGCGGGAAAACCTGTATTTCCACGGGAAAACTTAGTTGACTCGGACGTATCCGAGGACGTAAAGTTGCATAAGGTGGTGGGTGAAAGTAGGTAAACGTTTTTTGTTTTTTTCATTGCTCTAATTTCAGAATGGAACACAGGTCACTTCTTACCCAGAAGTAACAATAATGCGAATAAAAAACCTATGTACGAAACACTACGAATCATTTCGTTTGACGCGCGTAAATAATAATAAATTTATGTGATGAATCCTGCGCATCAAAGCTATTTTCAGAAGGACACACCACACGTTCCTGACAAACTACTGGATAATGTGATGGTACTGTAGATATGAGTCGTTACCATTAGTCAGTACAGGAAGACAGAGAAGTGTTATCTATGATATGAATCGCTTCCGGCCGTATCAAAAGTGTTTGTAAAATTTTGGCCAAATCTAGATTAGGCTACACAACCTTTGAATTTATTTGTAGTTGTGTTCGGGTTTCCTCACGATGTTTTCTTTCACCGTAAAAGCGCTGAATAAACGTACAGATGAAATTCGAAAACTGAAAAACACATTGGTACGTGGTGGGATTCAAACCACGACCTCCTGCACAGCAGGCCGCGGCCCTATATCTACTATACCATCCGGGTTTTTTTTTAAACAAACTATAAGATATTTTCTTATAATTAACACTGTGGACTGTGTTGGTTTAACTATTATTTTCCTCCATGGTTAAACTGTGCTATAGTTTTAATGAAGAATGGCAGAGTGTTCGGAAAGGGTTCTTATATCTTACCTAGGCCCGTATTTATAATCAGCTCTCAAGAGTGACAGCGAGTTTGAGTTTGTATCAGAAATGTCATTTCAGTACAAAACGATCTGTCAAATCCATACTTAATATTGCTCTCAATCTTGAGATCGGTTTATAAATACGAGCCCTAGATTACTCGTATGAAGTCAGAGAGCAATTAAAATGGTGCGAATGCAGTTATAGATGATGCAAAAGTTTTAAACGCTTTAAAAGTAAAGATATAAAATATTAGTATAATAATTATGTCTCCTTTAAAAAACGATTGGAATTAAATATTTTTCTGGATGCGGTGTTGAGTTGACACACAGAAGACCTTGAGTTTTTAAAATGATCTTCTCTTGACTCATTCGTATAGCTGGTTAAAATGGCTGTAACTGTATTTTTATAACATGTAACAAAGTCATTAATATGCCTAGTAGTTTATTTGTCACTGTACTGTAAATTAAAAAAAATAAAACATGGCAGATTTCTTAGGCCCGTATTCATAATCAGTACTCAAGAGTGACAGCGAGTTTGAGTTCGTATCAGAAATGTCATTTCAGTACAAAACGACCTGTCATATCCATACTTAATATTGCTCTCAATCTTTTATAAATACGAGCCTTAGCTGCCTAAAGACATTTTTTGCCGGCAAATTATCAATAGGGTAAATAGATTCATTCCAGGATTCAATAAAACTCATTAGGTATATTCATTACAAATCAATTGAAAATTCTATAAATATGAAAATAAGCTTAACTAAGCCCCTTCTCGAAGCAAATCTTTATTAGCCAATTATACCTACTAACAAACAGAATAAATTATGATACGTCTATTTGAATTACGTAAAGGACTTAATCTTGATACCTTACCTATATGGGGTGTTAAAAGTACATTGTTTCAAATATCAATGCATAAAATAATTTTATTAAACTTATAGGACTAGAATTATTTTCCTATTAGGATTTTTATAATTTTGAATCCCCATTTCCAATCCCCAGAAACTTTTGAAGATATCCATGAACTTGTAAATAGGAACTAAATTTCCGATCCCTTTTTAGTTTTCCGAAGTTAACTAGTACCTACCTAGTATATCTTCAATCAAACCATTTTGTAAATATTTTCATTTATCATTGTCATATAGAGTAAATTCGTTATCATTATACTTACTAAATCTAGAAAAACTAGTAATCCGAAAGTCCCGCGATACAGAGATCTTTGTAATGCGGTCGAAACGTCACGCAAAGGTAATCTATCTCAAATAATCCGTGCTTCTACCTAAACCTGTGTACAAAGCGCAAAAGTCTTAAACAAAATGTCCAGGCAAACATCTTGAGCAAGACCTTGACTATTAAAAAAGCAAAAAATAAATAAATTTATAAACAGGCCAATTACGTAGTAGAAAGATCCAATTACGAGCGGATTAAAGGATCAAAACTCCTTACACTCTGTATAAAATATAAATATAAAATTATGATTTCAATGGCATATTCCACACAAACAAGTCAATTTAATCCCAGACCAGACATCATTATAGAAAACCACATTCATTCAGTGGGTAAAGCAGTCAATTCAGAGGATTCCATGTTGTCGTGGCAACAAGCTGCGAATGGCTCTCGACTTGACACAAACACAGAGAGGTTTGTACTACGCTATTCCAGCAAGGGCTATGATGCGTGCCTAGACTATATAATTTTTCAGGTAGCATGAGGTGCTGACAGCAGGTAGGAAACAAAACATCACAGGTACGAAAGAGACTCCTTTATAATTGTCAAAAAATTTATTCATTTGACGTGTGTCAGAATGGTTACACTGACAGCGTTTGAAGTAATGACAGCTGTAGTGGCCACTTGACAGCAGCACAAAGACCTCAGTTCATTTGTATGTCAAAAAGGGTATAGAGTAGACTTTTGACATTCACGCGCGCTTACTTCACTATCAGCAACGCATACCCTCTCTCATTGTGAAGTGTGCAACGAAAGAGTATGCAAAGAACAAACTGTAGCCTAGGTGTGTATCATAGCCCCCATTCATCATCAGGCAGATCACAGGATGTTATTCCGGCGCTCGGGGATACCAATACCAGCAAGAGGGTTACTCATGCGCTGCCGGCCTTACAAATAGGTGTAGGTTCGTAATCGACTTTTCTCAAAAAACATGGGTCAAGACGTGATCTCCTATTGTAGTACCGGAACAAGTTTGTAGTACTAACCAACTTCGCTGGGTCAGTGAAGCGAAGAGGATCCTTAGTCTGCTTCCCTTTTTTGTACCAAAAATTACCAGTTGGACACAGCTCTTTGCGATTTCATTCTTTCAGCGATATCTTGGGCTCGTATTTATAAAGCCATCTCAAGATTGAGAGCAATATTGAGTGCGGATTTGACAGGTGATTTTGTACTTGAATGACATTTCTGATACGAACTCAAACTCGCTGTCACTCTTGAGAGCTGATTATAATTACGGGCGTTGGACGCCCCACTAATATATTAACTTCAATATTTACTTCTCAACTTTTACCAGTTAATTACATGTAATCCGTCACATATCCTTACGTAGTATAAATCAGTTGAATTGCCGTTCGACTTGAAAGGGGCTTTTCAATTTCGTTCAAGCCGCGCGTCCTATTCAGACGGGCGGGCTGGTTCGTCTGCGTCGTGCCTTATCTGGAAGCGCGATATCAGGAGAGGTCTTAAAGTGGAAATAAAGGGTTGATTTCCTAGAACTTCTGTTAAGTGTTGTAGGGCCACTTTTAAATGAAATATTTAGGTGTCGTATTTTATTTTATTTTATAGAAATAGAAAATGAAATAACAAATCTAAACTTAACCGTAACTTATTAGTAATCTGTGCCTAAAGTCTTAACTATAGGTAATTAAAACAAATTAAACTTAATCTAGGGCACTGAACTACTATTATACTTGCGTATATGGAACAGCCATCTCGAACACACGACATGTCCCTAAAATTCAATAAGGCGTCCGCATGAATTTCGTCTATATTGACGAAATTACTCTAAAAATCCAGAAATTTACACGTGTAGTAAATCGTACGCTCTAAACTAAAATGTCTTCACATCTCCTTTTTATTTCCTCAAAATAAATTAAAAATCAAAGTTGACCATCAATTACTGGCCAGACTCGCCCATCTGTTAAAGTCGACTCAACGAAGTAGACAAATAAATAGCCGGCGAAGAAAAAAGATAAAAAAAAAAACGGCACCCCTTCATACCGCACCGCCGTACTATCTGTTCCAATTCTTTCATTAAGCACAATAAGAGTTCTACAATCAATTTTCAGCCAGTTTTATCACCACTTTTCATCTACACTCACTCTCACTCTTTTTCCTTTACTTTAAAGTCCAAATTCCTGCAACTATCAACCCTGGAACTTCAAATATCACAACGTTATTTCTGCGCTTTTGTTCGCCTTTAATACCTTCACATTAAGGTTCAAAATAGAGAGACTGGGTGGTCAATATCATGGTAGATGATAAGGGTTGTTCATTCATTATAGCAAGCATGGATTGATGGTGGTGGGAGGTGGTAGCGGTCGACCAAAAGCTCAGTCGCGTTAGTACTTCCCATCAGTCAGCTGCTGGGTTTGAAGCTAGATTTTAGAAGGAATTGAATTCATTGGACCTAGATTTTATTACTAGAAAATATTTTAAAAATAGCAAGTTGATTCGATGATGTATTGTATCTTTATGCGTTTTGTACCTATCAATGCGTCATGTTGTGGGCTTTTGAGTTTAGTATCCTTAAATAGCGCCCTTGACCTCAACGACACCAATTTCGACACATTGTAATATTGCAAAAAAATATTATGTTGTGACATGTAAGCTAAGGTAAATCTTAGGGTCAGTTCACAACGGAAAGCGACGCGATGCGGCGCGACGCTGCTTGAAGATGCATGTCACACACAAAGTGGCAGGCTGCACAGGGAATTTTCGAGTTCTGTCAATGAAATGTCTATGTTTTTGCAAATTAAATAAGGTTTTATATTGTATCGCGTCGCTTTATAGTGTGAATTGGCCCTTATATTAATTTCCTATGGATAAAATAAATCTTGATCCTTTGATTGACTACCAAGTACGAACGTACGATACTAAGGCCCGTATTTATAATCAGCTCTCAAGAGTGACAGCGAGTTTAAGTTCGTATCAGAAATGTCATTTCAGTACAAAACGGCCTGTCAAACCCATACTTAATATTGCTCTCAATCTTGAGATCGCTTTATAAATACGGGCCTAAAATTACGAGACGTACACTTGCAGTTGGCACTCAATGTGTTAAAGGAGCCTCTTACATTTCCACGATTTGGCAACCATTCAACAATACTAAAAGTATGCAATAACAATACAGTAAAAAACAATAACTATTAACACTGTCCACTTTTAAAAAATACTTTAGTCTTTTCTTTTTTCTTCTCTGTAACACTACCACGACTCTATATGACTCTAGTATAGGCGTTAGTTCTGAAAAGAGATGGTGTAGAAATATCTGGTGTCGTAAAAAATCGGACAAGTGTGGATTTTTAGGTTTTATTATGAGGGTTCCTTAAGCCTATGACAAATTTATTGTATTTTTGCAACTATACGAACATTAACTATATGGGTAAAGAAGTACTAATAAAAAAATATGCAATATTTCGTACGGGAAAGCGAAAGCTTATCCAAAAAGATTTTCGCCTGACGAGGCGTCAGACGTGACAAAATAAGGTTTTCGCCTTGTCTGACAAAATAGAGTTTTCGAATCGTCCTGTGGAATCATCTGACAAAATAGAGTTTTCGCCTCGTCTGAGAAAATAGGGTATTCGAATTGTCTGACAAAATATTAATAATGGATTTATAAAATTGAACATAATTTTGGTATTGCAATAACACCAAAAACTGTGAAATGGAACTCAATAATACCTCTAGACTTGCGGTATTCATCATCATCATCATTCGCTTGCCCTTATCCCATTTATTTGGGGTCGGCGCAGTACGTTTCTTCAGATAAAAGTAATCATAAAGGAATTAAGGAACTCATAATTTGATGGGGTTAAAAACTGAGAACTAAATGGCGCCACTGTTGAGTGTTCCTTTGTCCTGTGATTGGTCAGTAATCTGTCAATATCAATATCAATGTCAGTTTTGTGTCTTCTCATTGGTCTTTTTTGGAACACTCAACAGTGGCGCCATCTGAAATTAGCTTTGCGTTTTTATCCCCATGAGACAAGTTTTTTTTTTTAAATTGTTTTTATCACTTACGATAGACAAAAAAAAGCAATTTATGGTTTCGTTTACTTTGGTGAGACTATTCTATGTTTTCGCATACAAGTTGAATGTGAAGTCATAAATGTCCAGTTATATTGCACACACACGGAACCCTAAAAAGTTGCAAGTTGGCACGGTTGCAACGCTGGCCACGGGAGAATTGTTTAGCTGGCCAGTCCACATTCAAACTTGTATTGTTTCCTTTCGAGTGTTCGCGGTACATTGCTGCCAATTCTGTTGCAGACACAACATAACTTATTTTAGTTTTTGGTCCTGTCACTTTCTAAAATAGAGACAGAAATCTTATCTTATCTAGCCTACATCATCTAATTGATAGAAATACAGCAGCTAATTATATTTCTGTCAAAGTGACGTATAACGCTTAAAATATGACGACACCATCTGGCATACCATCTTATTTAAAGCGAGTAACATCACTTTGACAGGATTATAACTCGCTGTTGCATTTCTGTCTCTATTTTATGTAAATTTTAGAAAGAGACAGGACCAAAACTAAAATAATTTAAGTTGTTTCTACAACAGAATCGCCACCATTGCCAGTTGTTGGAGTTGGCGAGCTTGCTTCGAAACTTGCCAAGTTTGATAATAGCACTGGAGGTGCTACTGGGTAATTATTTTCAATGGTACTTGAAGTTATCTTTGAATTGCTATTGAAATTGGCGTGAGTTGGAAGACAAAGCTATTAAATGTCAAGCTTTTAGTTACTTAGGGTCAGTTTACACCGAGACGGTAGGCGACGCGACGCGGCGAAGAACTTGATACACTATTGAACTTTATTTACTATGCAAAAAGATAGACATTCGCTGCGGCGTAGCGCGACGTATCCGACGGTCGGTTACGTCACGTCGCCTACCGTCTCGGTGTGAACTGACCCTTACGCGATACAACGCGGTGCGCTTTCGAAGATCGTGATTACTAAATTATAAAAGAACTTTTGTTTACATTTTTTTTTAAATTAGAAATGGGTTTTCTGATTTCTCTTGACTCCAGTCTAGGTCGGGAGCGACAGAGATAGAATTAACGATGGAGCGAGCTCACCCAGAATATGCATGTTCCCTCTAACTTTAAAGAGTTGGGGGATGTATGCAAAAGATAGACATTTTATTGATAAGTAGCACAAAAAAATCTGCGCCACTCGGTGCAGCCTGTCATCTTCAAGCATCTTCGCTCCACGTTGTGACGCGTTGCTTCCGGTGTGAACTGACCTTAGAGCTTTGTCATACCTACCTCAAATTGTCTATATCCCGATGGTGATCGTGGGATTCGAGCGTCAACTTCATGCTCGCGAGGCAGCAGCCCTATGCACTACACCATCGGACTTTCTGATTTTATAATGAAAATACATACATACATACATAAAATCACGCCTTTATCCCAAATGGGGTAGGCAGAGCGAAAAAGACCTAAATAAGGTCGTCCCGCCACGTCTGACAAGTTTTGAGGGATATTAATTACAGATGATTATGTAGGTAGTGTATTGCTTTAGTGACGGGTTGTCAGCCTATCGCCTAAATTGCAATAATTGAAACCCTCGTATCCCTTAGCTGGTTTTTACAGCATGCCCGGGAGGAGATGCAGCTGACACATTCTATGTTTTACCATCGCTCCCAGTCCAGCATGGAAGCAATAAAGAAAATGCAGCCAGCGTTGTATAAACCTGCAATGAAACAATGTCCTCACCTCTGAGCATACGCGCCGTCAGACCGAAGTGCCAATTTTCCCCAATTCACCGAGCAATATCGAAGGAAGTACAGTCCGATATTTTTTTCAATGGGCACTGCATTTTTGTGTTCCAATGGCTGTTTTTCCACTAGACGGCACGCCCACGGCAACGGCAACAGCACGGTATCGTCAACGGTGGAATGGACGAGATAATTGTATTAAAATCAATGAAATTATATGGCACGCTTTTCCACTTGCCGGCAGTGTGCAACGGCACGGCATTCATTCCCACCGGTATCGTCGCCGGCCTGCCTTAACTACATAATGTTTTGTATTGGTATCGTCATCGTGCCGTTGCCGTGCCATTGCCGTGCCATACCGTTGCCGTACCGTCTAGTGGAAAAACAGCCAATGTTGGAAGTACGCCCCTTGTGAATGGGCATTAGCTGTTTCATGGAACAGTTTTCGGTATTTCAAACTGAAATAACGTTTTTAGGCGGACTGTGTTCGTTCGAACTTGATTTGATTTTTTTTTGGTTTAGACTAAATTCGATATCGTAGAATGTTTTTGGTAATTTCAGTAATTTTATCATAGAAATCAAAAATAAACAATTTTTTGGACAATGTAGTCTTTCCGAATGCTTAAAATTCTCTTTAAAATTTGAAGACCTCTGAATGAGCTTGCTTCACAGTCGACTCTATCACCTTTTTCTCTTTTCGAGTGGATTTTTCAAGTCGAACAACGCCCCGATGAAGCCTGGTGTCAGAGTTTATAAACCGCCTAATCACACAGCTAATTGGTCTCTGACATGATTAGTGTGACGATCACTATCAAAGACAGCGACCGGGACCGACGGCTTAACGTATCCTCCGAAGCACGGAACCCTTTTTCTTTTCGGATAATCAGGTGAGCCTGCAATGTCCTAACCAAACTGATAAAAATCTCACAAAGTGATAAATTAACAAATATATTAACTTCGTATTCCCCCCCTGGGAATCAAATCCAGGACCTCCGAATCGAGAGCCCATGGCTCAGACCACTAGACCATAGAAGCAGTTGACTCTATCACCTGTAACCCATACTAAAGTTAAGACTATATTGTCACAAAATTAAATTGATTGCAATTTATGTATTTACTAGTGATATTATAATTACAGTGATAATATTAAATTTAATAATGCTATTAATTTAATGTGTTATTGGTTATTGGAATCCGTTAATAATCACAATTTAGTTAGTATCAGTTACGTATAAGTAATTATAATAATATAACTAAATGACTATTTAAGTATTGTCTATTATTTTGTTAAAGACGATCAGAAGCATAGTAAATAAAATAAAATAAAAAAAGCACTGTTAATTGAAAATATTTATTAAGCCAAAAGAAATTCCGAAATATTTTGGGATGTAAGTACGTTATCCGAAAATCTCTTCTTAATCTTAATTTGAGCGTTAACAGCGTCATGCACCTGAATTACTTCCATGCTGGACTGGGAGTGATAGAAAAACATAGAATGTGCCAGCTGCAACTCTTCCCGAGCATGCTGTAAAAATCAGCTAAGGGAATCGAGGGTTTCAGTGTATTGAAGTTTAGGCGATGGGCTGACAACCCGTCACTGTAGCAATATATATAATCATCATCTGTATTTTTAGCACTCGAAACTTGTCAGACGTGGCAGAACAACCTATATTTAGGTCGTCTTTGCTCTGCCTAGCCCATTAGGGATAAAGGCGTGATTTTATGTATGTATGTATGTATACCTGAAACACAAAAAAAACAATAACAGAGACAACCTCGTTACAACTACATTTCGAAGTCGCGTATTTTGAAAACCAGCACTTATTAACAATGCACACTTTATCCTGTCAACAGTGTCATATATTCTCATTAACCGGGGAGCGAAGTTTCAAAATACATTCAATGATGAAATGTGTAAAAAAAAACTGTTGGACACATTTAGCGATGTTCGCGGTATATAAATTGCGAAGCGCTGAAAATCAAATGTTTTGCAAATCGGTTCTGTAAGGGACTGAGCTTTATGACATAACAATAAATCTCAAATTGCAATTTAGCGAAGTACGTTGTGCGTGTACGGGGCTTGTGCAAGGCGTGTTCGGGTGTACTTTGTTAAATGCAATTTGAGATTACTGATGAGTACATTGATGTGTCATATGATACCATAAAGTTCAAAATATACGCAGCCAATTTCAAACCGCGTGCTGTAAGCGATGCGTGCGCGGGTCTTGCGCGTGGCGTGCGCGTGTCATCTGAACGGAGCCTAACCCTTCTTACACACCTTTACCCTTTGGTAGAAATGGGCATACCAAAGAGAAGCATCTGGCACATTCTACGTTTTTCTATAGAAAATCGCTGCCAGTTCTACTTGGATGATCAGATTCTGAATCTGTAGTCAGAACAAAAAGTCATGTTATGGTTACTTTTACAAAATAAAAGTTTATTTTCCACTAATTTCCACACGGACGGAAGCGGAAAAATCAGAAAAAATATGCAGACTCGCCCCTTTGAATTTTATTATTAGCAGTCATTTCCTTTGCTCGTGCTGCCATTGTTGGCCGGCTTGAAAAAAATATAAAGAAAATGCAAAAAGGTAGAAAGCAATGGAGTATGCTCGTATCAAATTAGGCTCTCAAACGGAGTGGAGGAAAGAATATTTGCTCCTCTCCTCGCTTTATTGGTAAGTAAATAAAATAGTCGTTCATGCTGAACTGGGAGCGATAGAAAAACATAGAATGTGCCAGCTGCTGCTCCCCCTGGGCGGGATGTGTAGAAGTAAATGAGGGATTCGAAGGTAAAAGCGTGCTTATTGTAATTTAGGCGATGGGTTGATTGAAAACCTTACCTGTCACTATAACGATACACATTTCAATTTAAAATTGCCAACATTTCGAAAACGCCTTTAATGGAAGTCTTGAGCTCTGCCTTCCCCGTAAGGGACAAAATAGTGACTCTATGTATGTATGTAAGTTAGTTACAGAAAACCATTATCCTTAAAAATAATGAAACTTATCAAATATCTTTTACAGTTTATCATAAACGTATGAAATGCACTTTCAAATTACTGTCAAAATATGTGCCCATGTCAATCACTATGACTTTGGCTGATGTAAGAGTTTTTATATCTATAAGATTGTTTGAAGTGAGAACTTCTTTAGCGGCGTTGTGCATTTTTTGGTATGGGTAAAAAATTTTAAACTCGCGTTAGACCAGAGTCCTGACCTCTGGTCACACACAAATTGTATGCAAACAGAGGCCAAGCTAGAGGCCAAGTAAAATGGCCGACCACAAATTTACAGCGTTTTTGAAACCTACTAGCGCCATCTGTTGAGTTTTCGCTTGATAAGAAGCACTCTTTTTTTTATCACATGTAATGTAATGTAACTCGATCTCTATGCCCACAAAACTTGCCGTATTTATTGAACCTTCTCAGTACCTCATTACTATTAAATATATTTAGGACTTTAGGGTCAACACTAGATCCTACTTGACCTAGGTGAATCTTTTATCAGCCCAGGTAATGTAATATATGTAGGTCTAACGGTAAACTTTATGTTGGGTTCGAATAATTGTTATCTATTAGGTCTATAACAACAAGCCAAAATTATTTTTTGTTTTTCTGTATTAAGGGTCGTATTTATAAAGCGATCTCAAGATTGAGAGCAATATTAAGTATGGATTTGACAGGCCGTTTTGTACTGAAATGACATTTCTGATACAAACTCAAACTCACTGTCACTCTTGAGAGCTGATTATAAATACGGGCCTTAGTGTGCCTAGAAAAGATTGGATTTAATATTCATGTTACTTTATTTACGTTTTATTTAAGAAATGCATGGATAAAGTAATTTAAAGAATGTAAGAAGTATAAAAGTAAAAAAATTAAAGAGATACGAACAATCTATTCATCATCATCATCAGTAAAAACTACTACCGAATAATTTCTTAAAATTACACGAAATCAGTTTGTCACTTTTTTTTAAATTAAAGACAAAAGAACTCATCTTCCTCATCTTCCTAGCCTTTTTCCCGTATTTCACGGGGTCGGCTTCCTAATCTAGGGGATTGAACGAGGGACTTGACTGCCATCATCTGACCTCCGCAATTCGGAAGGGAAACCAGACCCAATCCTAGATTAGGTTAGGTACACACAACCTTTGAATTACTTCGTAGGTGTGTGCAGGTTTCCTCACGATGTTTTCCTTCACCGTAAAAGCACCGAATAAACGTACATAATGAAATTCTAAAACCGAAAAACACATTGGTACGTACACCATCCGGCCGGGCTTTAATTAGACAAAAGAACCCATTTTCTAAAATTTGAATGATAAAAGATATAGGACTCCAACAGTTGTCAAAATAAACTTGTATCAAATAAAAGAAAATATAGCTATTGCTAACCTGATAAATATAATAGTTTTCGAGTGAAATGTTTTGCCTGACCCTTGAATAAATATTTGCCAAAGAAAGTTTATTTTCGATACATTTTTGTGATATTTATTCATAGAATAGAAATTGAATTTCGGTCTCAAGTAACTCAATAAACTAAATTCTAGAAGCAAACCAATAGTATTGTAAAGGTTCTAATAAAATGAGTACAAAAGTTATTTTAGTTTTATGTTTTCAGATCTCAAATAACACACAAACAACATAAAATAATATTTGTTTTTGTACATCCAATATTAAGAATAGAATAAATTAATAATAATTTGTCTTCTGTATTTTTTTTAACTATTTCATGATATTTTCGTTTAGGTACCTTCTATTTATTATTTTCGACACATTCGAGATTTTCGTTACATTTTACTTATAAAATTGTATTATAAACAGAATTTTGTTATTTTATTATATTTTTAAAAATAGGTAGGTACACATTACGTGTAGTAGTAGAAGTATTTCAATGTTAAAATTTCCAAGTAAGAATACGTTTTTTAAACCAAAGCCCAACGTAGTACAGTCGACCAAAATAAAAAGTTGCCAGCAGCTCCGGCAAGCCAGGAAGCGGTCAGCGTCGACCACCGAATTTATTCGCGCGTTGTTCCCACCGTATCTCTGCCCGAGTATTATATTACAAGGAAGTTTAGGCTATTAAGATAGGAGGTATCGCACCTATATCCGCTGTTTTGGCACGCTCTCTCCTCTGGCGGTTTTTATTCGTCTAGACTGTACTTTTGGTGGTTGGCGGTGTGACTGGTTTTGGAACTGAATTTTTTGCTGCGTTGGAGAGGGAAATAAACACAAACACAGTTTCTAGTTTCCTTTGAAAATAAGAATAAGCGAAGATTATAAAATACGTAATAAACAAAATGACTGACTGTACCAAGTACAAAACTTGTATCAATGTATTCCAATTGGCATGAAAACTGATAGGTCAGTGAAATTTTTACTGGCGACTTATAAAACTATGACCTTGTAGTTAATAAAAAATACCTATTAGAAAAAAAAGGAATGAAATTTATTCTGTAGTCTAAATATTTATGGAATTTTCATTTGAGTTTTTGAATGCATTATGAAGTAGAGAAAGTCATAAAATTTTTATTACTACTACTATAAATGGATCAACCATTTTCGAGTAATTTAAAATATTAAAAGTAGGTAGGTACTTCCTTTTAAAAAAATACACGAAATGAGTTTTTAGAGTGTGGAATAAAGAACGTTCTTAATAAAAACGTTGTCATTTTATTTTAAAATTTCTTCTAGCCCAATTTGGGTACCTCGCCTGAACAGCGCGTTAATTTTTTACTGCATAAACCTAGTTCAGGAATTTCGACCCCACTCCGCACCACGCGGAAGTATTGACATTTAGCCAAATGCCTTTAATGGCTGTACATCGTTCACTATGCGTCCCAGAGGTGCACTAATCTATGTCATTAATTCCATATTGCGCCGCGAACTTTCCAACCACCCCTTGCTTTATCAGTCGACCCAGTTTTGGAGTTTAAAATTCGTGTTTAATGTTCTTCAGGTGAGTGCAATAAAATTATACGGGAATTAGTGCATTCTTTATACCAGCTTTACGTTTTACGTCTTCTTGTAGTGTTCCGTTCAGGCATCTAAGTCTCGTATTTATAAAGCGATCTCAAGATTGAGAGCAATATTAAGTATGGATTTGACAGGCCGTTTTGTACTGAAATGACATTTCTGACACAAACTCAAATTCGCTGTCACTCTTGAGAGCTGATTATAAATACGGGCCTAAATGAGCTCGTCCTATCTACGATTATTTCCGTCATTTTCTACCTGGATTTGCTTCAAAGGCGTGATTTCATGTATGTATGTATGTATTTGCTTTAAATAATCCTGATAGCCAAAAATAGCGCACATATTTTACAATAAATTTTAAATTCATGAAATAAGTAACTGTAAGTGTACTTTGTTACTGTAAGTCTTACAGTAAAAGCCAGGTAGAAAATGACGGAAATAATCGTAGATAGGACGAGCTCATTTAGGCCCGTATTTATAATCAGCTCTCAAGAGTGACAGCGAATTTGAGTTTGTGTCAGAAATGTCATTTCAGTACAAAACGGCCTGTCAAATCCATACTTAATATTGCTCTCAATCTTGAGATCGCTTTATAAATACGAGACTTAGATGCCTGAACGGAACACTACAAGAAGACGTAAAACGTAAAGCTGGTATAAAGAATGCACTAATTCCCGTATAATTTTATTGCACTCACCTGAAGAACATTAAACACGAATTTTAAACTCCAAAACTGGGTCGACTGATAAAGCAAGGGGTGGTTGGAAAGTTCGCGGCGCAATATGGAATTAATGACATAGATTAGTGCACCTCTGGGACGCATAGTGAACGATGTACAGCCATTAAAGGCATTTGGCTAAATGTCAATACTTCCGCGTGGTGCGGAGTGGGGTCGAAATTCCTGAACTAGGTTTATGCAGTAAAAAATTAACGCGCTGTTCAGGCGAGGTACCCAAATTGGGCTAGAAGAAATTTTAAAATAAAATGACAACGTTTTTATTAAGAACGTTCTTTATTCCACACTCTAAAAACTCATTTCGTGTATTTTTTTAAAAGGAAGTACCTACCTACTTTTAATATTTTAAATTACTCGAAAATGGTTGATCCATTTATAGTAGTAGTAATAAAAATTTTATGACTTTCTCTACTTCATAATGCATTCAAAAACTCAAATGAAAATTCCATAAATATTTAGACTACAGAATAAATTTCATTCCTTTTTTTTCTAATAGGTATTTTTTATTAACTACAAGGTCATAGTTTTATAAGTCGCCAGTAAAAATTTCACTGACCTATCAGTTTTCATGCCAATTGGAATACATTGATACAAGTTTTGTACTTGGTACAGTCAGTCATTTTGTTTATTACGTATTTTATAATCTTCGCTTATTCTTATTTTCAAAGGAAACTAGAAACTGTGTTTGTGTTTATTTCCCTCTCCAACGCAGCAAAAAATTCAGTTCCAAAACCAGTCACACCGCCAACCACCAAAAGTACAGTCTAGACGAATAAAAACCGCCAGAGGAGAGAGCGTGCCAAAACAGCGGATATAGGTGCGATACCTCCTATCTTAATAGCCTAAACTTCCTTGTAATATAATACTCGGGCAGAGATACGGGTGGGAACAACGCGCGAATAAATTCGGTGGTCGACGCTGACCGCTTCCTGGCTTGCCGGAGCTGCTGGCAACTTTTTATTTTGGTCGACTGTACTACGTTGGGCTTTGGTTTAAAAAACGTATTCTTACTTGGAAATTTTAACATTGAAATACTTCTACTACTACACGTAATGTGTACCTACCTATTTTTAAAAATATAATAAAATAACAAAATTCTGTTTATAATACAATTTTATAAGTAAAATGTAACGAAAATCTCGAATGTGTCGAAAATAATAAATAGAAGGTACCTAAACGAAAATATCATGAAATAGTTAAAAAAAATACAGAAGACAAATTATTATTAATTTATTCTATTCTTAATATTGGATGTACAAAAACAAATATTATTTTATGTTGTTTGTGTGTTATTTGAGATCTGAAAACATAAAACTAAAATAACTTTTGTACTCATTTTATTAGAACCTTTACAATACTATTGGTTTGCTTCTAGAATTTAGTTTATTGAGTTACTTGAGACCGAAATTCAATTTCTATTCTATGAATAAATATCACAAAAATGTATCGAAAATAAACTTTCTTTGGC
>JARACY010005872.1:0-19926 GCA_029255725.1 Scrobipalpa atriplicella
GGGAGACTTCAGACACGCCTGTATCCCTAATGGGGTAGGCAGAGCGTCAACGACCCAAACAAAGGTCGTCCGCCACGTCTGACAAGCTTTAAGGGTTGTTTAAGATAGATCTGTATATTGCTGTAGTGACAGGATGTCAGCCCATCGCCTAAATTACAATATACTGAAACCCTTGAATCCCTTAGCTGGTTTTTACAGCATGCCCGGGAGGAGATGCAGCTGGCACATTCTATGTTTTTCTATTGCTCCCAGTCCAGCATGGAAGTTACTTCTTGAAGAGACTTAATTGAAATTAGTAAAATGAGGAGCCCGGATGGTGTAGTGGATAGGGCCGCGGCCTTCTGTGCAGGAGGTCGTGGTTCGAATCCCACCACGTACCAATGTGTTTTTCGGTTTTCGAATTTCATATGTACGTTTATTCGGCGCTTTTACGGTGAAGGAAAACATCGTGAAGAAACCTGCACACACCTAAGCTACGAAGAAATTCAAAGGTTGTGTGTAACCTAATCTAGGATTCGGTCTGTTTTCCCTTCTGGGTTGCGGAGGTCAGATGGCAGTCGCTCTGTGTAAAAACCAGTACCCTCGTTCAATCCCCTAGATTAGGTAGCCGACCCCGTAAAGTACGTGAAAAAGGCTAGGAAGATAATGATGAGAGACTTATTGAAATTGAAAAATTTACTCATAAAATAATGTGGTGGAAATTACTAGTGATACGACAATAATAATAAAAGTTTAAGACGAATTGAAAACCGCAGTCGGTTAAAAAACTACCACATAGGTCAAAAATATTATGAAAAAAAAAACTACGTTCAAAAAAGGAACAACATAATTTTTATTGTTTTTTCCTATTCGTCCCATTTATAGAGGCACAACGCCGAAATTGTTGACCGGTTTTAGAAATAATACGTTTATTTTATTTGAAAGAGTATAGTATTGTATTGAAGTAGTCCCATGCGAATTTCATCACAATCGGTTCTGTAGTTTTCAAGATAAATAGTCTCTTAAAGTATGTGGTAGGACGATTGAAATAGGTTGTAATAGTATATTAGGCAACGAGGGAATAAAGCAGTGTCTAACGTCACGGGCAGCATATTGAATCCTGAGCGGAATGAAGGATTCTAGGATTAATTCCCGAGCGCAGCGAGGGAATTAAATCTTTAATTCCTGAGCGAAGCGAGGGAATTATGACAAGAATCCTGAATGTAGCGAGGGATTCAAGTCTGCCCAAGGCGAAGACACATTTATTCCCGAGGAGCATACTATATTTTACACACCTACTGCACAGATTACTTAGACGGTGGCAGGCGTCTGTAAGATAATAAAGCTCAGAAATATACCTAATCATGTAATATTGATACATAAATAAATATTGAAAACATACCAGAAGCAACAGATCCGAAAGTCAATTCACACTCACTGAACTACACTTCACGTTCACAATCCACTACCTACGTATTTTTCCAAAAAACGAATTGATCGTATTTAACATATTCAACATAAATAACAAAATACGATAAAATACTAGTCACAATGTCTTCTGGAGTCAAAATATTAATTTCACTCGACAATTTACGAAATGGAAGTAATAATCAATGAGAGAAAAACTTTTGCAAAATCAAACCGCGTTTTCTTTTTTTTAGTTTCTTTTTTTTATACAAAGCAAAGAGCACATACAGATAACTAGTCATACAGCCTTTTTACACTCGCCGGGAGGCGCAGAAGGCGAGTGTGGCAACAGTTTTAATACACACACAGCCATATTTTCTTTTCTGAAAATTATTTTCTTAGTAGTTCACATGACATTCCAAATTCAAATCACATAATAACCCTTGGGCTATTAAGGATTTCCATACAACTTTAAATCCCTTGGGATTATTTTCTTGCTTTAAACGCAAGTTCCTTGATACATTATGTTGATATAATAATGCAGAGGTGTGTAAAAATATTTACGCGTTCGGAGCGTTCCACTTGTTAAGTATTTGTTTGTCCTCACGCTAATAGGAATTAATCGAGGGATTTGCACTAAACCTTGAGATAAGCTCAAGACAGAAGCCACGTAACTCACAAATTGTGTTTAATGGGGTCGCGCCATTTTCTAAACAAGATGAAAATGTTGCGTTAGTCATAAAATCAAGTTAAGAAGTTTGCAGTGTTCCCTCCGTCGGAGTGGAGGAATGCCAGTGCCTTAGGGATGTATTAAACTTATAATATTCCCTGATGGGCAATTAAGGATGGTGAGGTAAGAGAGGTACTACAACAACCGTATCACTCCACTGCTTTGTGTGTCGCTTCATCGTCAAATTTGTCACGGTTATTTCTACCCTAAACTTGAACCAAGAGCTAACCTATATAAAAATACCCCCTTGCCATATTCCGTTGATGAATGGTGTCATGCTATTGAGACTTCTGCGTGGGCATACTCCATTGTCGACTCTGTCTCAGTTACTGACTATAGCCGAGATTAGAGCCAAGAGCTAGCACCTCCCTCATAAAGAGGCTTGTTTTGTTTCATCGACGTGTGGGAATGCCAGTTTAACTCTATGACTTTTGGGTTTGAGTCTGCTCCATAGTTGGCCATCGGAAATAAAAAAATAATTATAGTACTTACATCATCGTCTTCGCTGTCTATGTGTAAGTCTGATATATCTTCCGGTGTGAGGTCCTCTGCTAATCCTTTACTTGTTGACGCGATTGGAGAACCAGGCATTACTGAGAACAAAACGTTTAAACTAAGTTTTACATGCAAATGGAAATTTCGTAGAGAGAGCCTATCTGTTAAACGCGTCGTTTGCTTAGTCTGACATAATATTTTGATGGGTACTTAAATTGGAGTGTATTGCTATAGAGGCGGGTAGTCAGTCCATATCCTAAATTGGTATAAATGTAATAGGTTATATTAGCTTTGAAAGCAGTCGGTTATAGTAGGTGTACCTGTGATCGCGATCGTTATATTTGTATGTCGTGCTTATTTTATTGGTGATTATAACTCACACCATGTTATTCGATCATTTGACGCCTTATCGTGCACCGTGCTTATAGTTATAAAACACTTTATCATTAGCCCGTGTGGTATATCATCCTATAATGTATCTTTTAGTTATCTGCCAAGCGTGGTCAGTAGGCAAATACCCTCGATTGGGGGAGGCTATGTCCAGTAATAGACTGTTGGGGCCGATGACAATAATCATAATGCGCACGGCAAAAGAGTGGAACTCATTACCTGCGTCTTATTTCCGAATGCATACAACCCCCAGCACTTCAAAGTTAGAGTCAACAGGCATCTTTTGGGTGAGCTCGCTCCATCGTCGACTCCGTCTTAGTCGCTCCTGACCTAGACTGGAGTCAAGAGCAAACCAATTTCTAATTTAAAAAATGTGTTATCTGTACATACAGTCACTGCTATTGCTCTGTAGTAGGTTTTCTGTGGAAGGCTGCTCTGGCTGGTCTCTGCTTCGGGTTTTGAACAAACCGAATTTTGTGGGTGCCATCTAAAACAAATGAAATACTTAAAAATAAAAATATATTACTTGAATAAAATATAGATATCTTCATAAAATGTTATTTGCCGCTCTGTCTACCCCGTATCAACTTAAAAAATATCATAAGTAGGTACATTAAGTGACGTCTTCATTCACGGTTAAACTGCGTTTCCACCACGTCTGACAAATATTGAAAGCAATTTCCCGGGAGGAGAAGCAGCTGGCACATTCTATGTTTTTTTTTTCGCTCCCAGTCCGCCATAGAAAATTAATTAGTTTATTACCTATTTACCTGTTGGGTTTATGAAAAAAGTGATAAAATATGTTTTTATTGCGTAAACTGTACTTAATGGCCACTTCCATCATAGTAATAAACTGTAAGTACGTCTGAACTACGTCTGAACGCCTACTCAAGGGAATGTGTTAGTTTTATTGCGTTTTCGTTCAGTAGTCACATGCTAAATCCACAAACCAATTTAAAAACAAACTTGATAAATTAAAAAATAATAACTGATGATAAGAAAACCAACAAGGAATACAACTAACAGTTGTCTCAACTGCCTGCCTGCTAATAAATAATAATAATAATTATTATTATAATCTACCATAAAAGGCCAAATTGCTTGTTACTCCTCCATGCATATTAAATAACTTAATCTTGGTCGTCCGAAAGCCGCCATCTTTGATTCCCTTAGCCCTTTTTAGGCAGGTAATTATAAATTCTGACTGCAGACTCTTGGCACTCTTAGCAAAGGAAGGAGTAAGGGTTAGATTCTAGATAGACGGGCTGCTATGAAAATATTGCAGTTCAGATGCAGTTGGCATTGCAATTATTGCAATTTAGGCGATGGGCTGACAACCTGTCACAATAGCAATATACGCAATCATCTGTACCTAATAACCTTTAAAACTTGTCAAACGTGGCGAAACGACCTTTGTTTAGGTCGTTTTTGCTCTGCCTACGCGAAAGTTGTTCAGTTTCAAGCAACTCCTATCAGTTTGCGGGAAGCTGTCCCTTACACCCTGAATAAGTCTGGGCGCCTGTAGTAGAATAGAAGTGTGCCAGCGGTTATTTGGACAAATCCCTTTGAATAGGACTTGAAACAAGACCCAAATCAATTCGTCCGTACCTATAGCTATCAAGTGGCAAACTTTGAACTGTTCTAAGTTCGAAAGCACAGATTCAATTGGACCAGATTACGCAAGTCCATCTTTTCCTTTGCTAATTCCTGTCCGTTACTGACCGCAGCCGAGCACCGAGTGAGGGACATTTTTTTTCTATCTTATGATATGATGATGGATAAATAGGACTTGATGGTTATTAGGTCTTCTGTAAGAAATTTCTTTTTAGAAATAAGCAGTGCCTGTTGTGTCTTAATCCTTATATAATTGTTCTGTGTATGTTCATGTGTACAAAAATAAACTGTTAAATAAAATAAAATAAATAAATAATGTAATAATGATGGACTTCCGCCAAATAACGCCTGATTCTATGATTTAAAAGTTTGCTATGACTCGTAGCAATATGCTACGGTGATCCGCTACGGCGTAGCTGTTTGTAGCCAAGGTCTCAATTCCTCAACAGTTACGGATTCACAATAAACGACAACTTGTATTTTTTTATAATTGTATTTTTACTGATCATCATAAAAAAATCTGTTTTTAAATTTTTCATAATGATTCGGAGCCGTTAGAACTGTGGAAAACGACATAAAACTATTGAAATTCTTCGGTTCCTTAACTGCGGTATTTATACGTTTAAAAAGATTGCGTGATCTACACGAATCAAAGTCTGTGCTGGAAACTTTGAGCACCGCTTCCCTTTATCTCAGTTGCGTCGATTCATTTCACTTTGAGAACTGTTCGATAAATAATTCATCCGTTTCTTATTTTTTCTTTGTCAGATTTAGAAAAGTTTTGCAAAAGAAGATTTTATCTGATTGAATTTTAGGGATCTGTTTCGGTATTCGGAATTATTTTACGTAAATATGATTACATACATATGTACATACAGTGACACCTTTATCTCTTGCGGGGTAGGTAGAGCGTGAAATGCTTAGTAACGTTTTCGCCACATCTAAAAAAAATTGAAGGGCAATTAAAATTGAAATGGGTGTCGTTATTATAGTGACAGGTTGTCAGCCCATCGCCTAAATCACAATACACTGTAACCCTCGAATCCCGTTGCTGGAGGAGAAGCAGCTGGAACATTCTATGCTTTTTACATTCTATGTTGTTTGATCTAATGTTTATTTAATAGGTATGCCATTTTTGTTATTCGGATGTCCGATGCCGAGTCAAAATAGCATCGTTTCTTACGGGTGTTAAAAAGTTGATTGGATTTTTATATCATACTAGCTGTGCCCGCGACTTCGTACGCCCTGTTTGTATGGAAAACACGCAGTGTCAAACATACTGAAAACGCTTCTCCGCGCGTAGGAGCGGGATCTGCTAGCCCGCGTGGGGAAGCGTGTTTTCCATGCAAAGACAAAGATCAGACAATGAGAAAAACGCTTCCGCGCGCGGGATAGCAGATCCCGCTCCTACGCGCGGAGAAGCGTTTTCAGTATGTTCGACACTGCGTGTTTTCCATACAAACAGGGCGTACGAAGTCGCGGGCACAGCTAGTTTCTTAATAAGGTAGGTACCTAATTGGAGGAAAAACTAATTATTTTAATAAATTGTACTTAATTACGTGGTGAGTCCATTCCAGATAAACAAGATGCCAAATAAATTGTGCTCATTTTTTACATACATACATAAAATCACGCCTTTGTCCCTAATGGGGTAGACAGAGCAAAAACGACCGAAAGGTCATATTCCGCCACGTCTGACAAGTTTTGAGGGTTATTTTCAGATGGTCATGTGTATTGCTATAGCGCATTAAATCTTGGTTGCTTCCATGCTGGATTGGGAGTGATAGATGCTTCCATGCTGGACTGGGAGTGATAGAAAAACGTAGATTGTGCCAGCTGCATCTCCTCCCGTGCATGCTGTAAAAATCAGCTAAGGGAATCGAGGGTTTCAGTGTATTGCAATTTAGGCGATGGGCTGACAACCCGTCACTATAGCAATATACATAATCATCATCTGTATTAGCCCTCGAAACTTGTCAGACGTGGCGGAACAACCTATGTTTAGGTAGTTTTTGCTCTGCCTACCCCATTAGGGATACAGGCGTGATTTTATGTACGTATGTATGTATTAAATCTTGGAACACATGCGATAGATTTTTTTATATAAAGGCGCTGTAATGCTGTTTGTATTTTGCACTGTATCCTAAAAAACTTAATTAAAATCATCAAGAAATCATTTAATGCCCTAAAGTAAATAACAAAAAAAATATGTTTTCCCTTTGCAGATCGTTAAATCCTTAAAAAATCTTATAAAAAGATTTTTTTATCGAAATAAACCATCCTTTTCTAAAAAAAATTACTCAACGTTGAAATAATGAACATCGAACTACTTATATTAAGGTCATTAATAAAAATTTAACTATGTACTTACAACCAGGCAATCAATTTGAATTAAAATTCCGAAACACTTCCCTCACCAATACAAATACACAAATAATAAAAACACACAGTACAAAATTCACTGATATGGGTAAAAAAGTGTATTAAAGGATCAAAATTTCAGTACAAATATAAAATATCGTAAATAGAAAAATCTTTAGTACAAATATAGGATTTATGTGATAATTTATTGGTAAAATATAGATTTTTAGGTAAAAAAATGCGGCAGCCTCCGCTTCCTGAATAACACTGAAAAGGTTTTTTATCGTAGCCGCTAAGTACTTAGTATTTCTTACTGTTACCACTGTTACTGAAAACACAACTGCTATTTTCTTAAAGCGTACATCGAAGTACAACATCTGTGACTGTAACAAACTCTGATGAAAAAAATAAGAAGGAAATTTGTTGTTTTACATACCTACTTAGGGACCTATTTTTTTTTAAGTTTTCAAGATATTCTTGTTTTCTTTTAGATTTCATCGTCATTATTAATGAAAATATTTTACTTATTTTACTATAGTGAACAAAACCGTGAACAAATAATACAATAGATAGGATAGAGCAATATTATATGTATAACCTACTTGCCTAAATGGCATTTTTTCATACTCATATTCGTTTATTTGCTTCACAGCGACGGAACACAGCAAGTTGTTTGTTTATAGCAACGGAATTCGTTATAGAAAACAATCACAAAAATTATTTGATTTATTAATTTGGTACAAAAATAGCTGTTACACAAGTAGCTGCTATCGCGCGCGTACTATAAAACACCTTTGCTTCAACTTCGCAGATGCGCGCGCAGTCTGTTTATAATCCAGTTAGTTTCGATTCCATTGCTTCAGCACCTATCCATCTAAAACCAGCTGTATTCATTTGTTTTAAGGACTAAAATCGCCTGGGAAAACTTCGATGTCTGTAGCTGGAAATTTTCGAGAAAATTCTTAAGGGAACTTGATCTCTATCTCGTAAACGTAGAGAACATATTAAGTTGATGTGTTGGTAAGTGTCCGTTCATCAAATGGATGGATTCGATTGAGGTATCGAAGTTATAGATTCTATAGGTTTAGACATTAACCTACCCGAAATTGCATTATCTAGCCATGTACCTAACCTACTTGAGCAGTAGAAAATAATAGTTAGCGTGGGGCTACGAATACCAAAGTTTTGATAGTAATTTATAAAACTGTGTCCAATTGACTGGCTCGATAGTTCGGTTGGTTGTTGCCCTATATGCTGTGCCGATCACTGAACTTCTATTATACAATACAGTGGTGCCAATTTGATTCCTGGATTGAGTGCGTTTAGTTATTTGAAAAAATAAAACTGCATTGTTTCAAAAATTCTTACACATTGATCCAAAAACACTTGATCTTTCAAGAGATTGCTTGAAAAAGAAACACTGTCACCATTTCTAGTTCATCTTTTTAGTCACTCTTTAACCCCATAAACTCTCACTCGAAACTTATATCCTTCCCCCCACTCACTTCTCAAAATCAAAACCAAGTTCTTCTTTCCCAAACCTCCTTTGTGAACAAAACTCTTCCCGTTTCCCGCCAAAAGTTCAACTGTAATGGCGGATATTTCATAATCTTCGAGAGTCTGAATTGTAACAGTATCTTCTCTTTTTATTTTGTTCCTGGGTGATCTTTCGTGGATGTTATCGTAAAGTAATTCTGAATCTTCGACTGAACCTACTATTATGTTGTTTGGATGATAATCGTTTTCTTGTTGGACGTCGTTGGACACGAGGTAGAGAACTACTGCCGCCAAAATTACTGTGAAAATGACAGCCGCGGCCATTTTTAAAACTTCATTTTTATTTTTTTATTTTTTTTCCCATCTTTCGTTCGTTTTTAGTGGCCAGCTTCATTTAAATAATAGAATTCAATTTTATGTGAAATGGTTGAGTAGATTTCAATCAGATTTAATTAAGATAAAGTAACTTAATAGCTCTTTTTTGTGGGTACCTTTTAGAAGAACATTTATTATTATTTCGTATACGAAATAGACTCTAGTTTTTCTTTAGTAATGACAATATATTTATGAGCAAATATTTAAAAAATAAAACTTCATTTCCATGAAACGAGTCTGCATTTCTTTTTAATCCGATTACATTAATTAAAATCTATTTATATCTAAATTACAGTACAGTTCATCTTAATGTAAGTTCAGAGCAGATTTTGGTAATCATTTAATCAAGAATACAGACAACCACATTCGAAACTAATCTTTATGACAAGGTCATATGGACCAATTTTTCTTGTGGTCGATCTTAAGGTAGTACCTCCAAAATCATGATTTTCACCCAGCCTGAAAATTACGCGTTTAGAGATACTAGCGCCCCCAACGGTTTTATCTAAAGCGAGTTTTACTTTTGTACAATTTTGACAGGTTTCATCGAAACATTCTTAAGCACAACCATACATTTTCGTTAGAATTAGAATAGAACTGCAAAAAAATAAGATTCCTAACAGTTAAAAATCAATAATTAACATTATCCTGAATGATTATTTTCAAAGACAACTTTACAACATAAATTAATTTTTTCATCATGAAAACAACATCACTATTTTATACAAATCCATTGGGGGGTAAATGGCTTTTATAAATTAATAATTGACTAGAATTCAAGACGGATTCATCACAATAAATTGACTAGAATGTAAAAATGCATACTATTTTTTAACAGTTAAGAGAATATGAAAAAAATATTTAAATAAAGTTAACTTAAACATGTATTGTACCTGAAAAGACCCAGCAATTTTGAAAATAGAAAAGATGGCGCCGTTTTCACATATTAGCCGCCAAGGTAATTTTATTGATTTATTTACTTATAGCCAAGGTTTTTGAATAGCTGTGAGTCCTCGTTGATGGTGTGGTCGAAGAATGGGGTTTCTCTAAAGATCACGGAGGCGTCGGCTATGTGCATTTGTCTCTTTCCATATCTGGAAAAACAAAACATATGTATTAGAAACAAAACTCGAACTCGACTATTATTTGGCGCCCGACGAGGGACTCTACGAACAAAATTGCAATCAAGCGACATCTATGAGAATATAGCTGAAACATATCGTTGTACGGAGACCCCAAGAACCGAGGCTTTCAATAGGTATCTGTTTTACAGTTTTGGAACTATGTGACTTGAATGTTTCGTAAGATTTCAATAGGTGGCACTGCGGTAAGAAAATGTTTAAGGGTCTATGTGCTCGCGGCAACTGTCCCTTTCAAACCAATGACAGAATGCGCGCTCTGTCCTTTTCTAGCATGGGGCTGTTTCAAGCCGATTTCATATATTTTTGCATATATCTCAATGTATACAAAAAGTATTGAAAAACAGAGTTGATTATGATGTTCTTCATAATTATACGGTGATTTCGAAATAACATTTGCTGTTTCTAAGCTCATAGAAATGTCACAGTTGTTCAAATTCGGCATTGAGACGCCAGATTTTCATGATATTTCTGATGATTTCCTGGTGTAATCATAGTATTTTTAGATTATATCTATGAATCTAGTTGTTCTCCATATTTAAGAGAAGCTAACCATATATAGATTTATTGAAAATTCAACTATTAACTATACTAACAAAGTCAAATGCCGGACCGTGTTTAGCCCGATTTAGAGTACTTCCCTCCTTAATAACCCTTCCAACAATTTTAAGCCTGAGAAAACACGAAAATTACAAAAGGTTTATAAAAAAGTTATGTCACAATATTAATACTTTTTTTCTTTTGAATTGTCGCGCTTGCTTTGCTCGCGGAACCTATTAATTAAATTTTTGTAAAGTGTCGCGCTCGCTTCGCTTGCGTTACGTTTTGATTCAAATGTCGTGTAATTTGTAAACTATTTGAATTATAATTTTGTATAACCGTTTGCGTATGACAGTTATCTGATATACCCACCGCCCTCGCCCATGCACGGAGTAATACTCCTGCAGTTCCTTCAAGTAGTTGGAGATCTGCTCGGCGGTGTCAAAGCGCTCGGGGCGGCGCGGGCGCGGGTACTGCGCCTGCGCGCAGCAGCACAAAATGGCGGATAGGAACAAGATGGCGGCCGTGAGGAGACGCATGGCGGCTGGAATAGAGAAGATGGTAGAAGATTAGTTAGTAGTTAATCCAGAAGCTGCAAAGCCATTGAAGATTTTTGTAGGGGACTTGACATGCCATTGAATTGCTAAGGTATCTAGCGTATAATTATGGAATAGACATTATCAACCATACATTCACAATCAAAATACCCAGAAATTTAAAAAAAAACCTTTTAAAAAACTTCACAGCTTCACTTATAAACTGAGAACCTCAACTGTTATATTATCTTCCCTAGATCTAAAATAAATCAGTCAAAAGCACAGACTATTTAAAAGCTCATTTAGATAGTACGTTACAGAAATCAGTTTTTTTATCAGTCATTCTGGAGCTATTTAGAAATCATGGCAGAAGTATGCCATTGATTAAATAATTAATTCCTCATTTGATAGACAATCTTATCATATCTAGATAGGGTCTAAAATAGAATTCTTGGGAATGTATTTGCGTACGTGTATCCTTTGACGTAGAAAACTTGTACACGTGACGTCATCAACTCATAATCATCATCATCATTTCAGCCCTTGTTTACCCACTGCAGGACATAGGCCTCCTCTTTCTTGTGATTGTGCCACGCCTATCCTGGGCTAGCCTTGTCCAGGTTTTCCCGGCTGACTTCACTATTATCGTCTACCCATCTAGCTGCGGGACAGACGACACACATTTCTGTATCCTTCTCTTGGCCACCACTCCCTAAGGACTTTACTCCACCGGCCATCACCTCAACATGACTTAAATGGGTTAGGGTTGAATACCAACACTTTTCGGTTCTCTCATCCAATGCAAATAAATAATGTAAGCCCATATGCCCTAAGCATCTATTCTTATGCCATGCCAGTGGGTCTGGGACATTCTGAGGTGTGTTTATCCGTCGCTCCAAAACAAGCATGGAGGTTTCACTCTTACTACGATCTATTTTAAATTCGAACCCAAAGTATTGCCAAAAACCGTGTACCGCAGCGAATTTTGCTATAAATATGCCTGCGTTCATTAGATATTAGGGTCTTGTGTACCGTGCGTCCGGGCTCTGAATGAACGTGGCGAAAAATCCAACTAACGCCACCAAAATGGCCGCTAATGCCATTTTTGACAGTTCTCCCAACATGCAGCGCCTTCGTCCATTTTCATTTAAAGCCTAGAGTCGTACTGAACTTCCCCAAACCACAGAATATATAATAGTACTAGCCCAAACACAGATTGTGTACGAAGCACTTGCGGCCCGAAGTTAATTTATGCTTGAAACTGTATACTTGGTTAAGCAAAACTTGTTTTACGAGTATGTTAGCCAAGTCATGAAAAAGGTTTGAGTTTTCTTCTATCAAAATGTTAGTATTTTAAGTTTTTTTTTCATAATAATCCTTATTGAATTATTTAAATTATATTTGGTGAAGACGAATAGTCGAGTAGCTTGATGACAATGTGTTTTCAAAGTGGCCCCACGTTGGGCGCCAAAAAATTGTCATACTAATCGAGAAAAACTAAAAGTAAGCACGTAACTTGAAAGCATTGAAAATCTTAATATTTACGTCGACATTGAATTTTATCAAAATATTAAAAAACGGCATAAAAATAAATAAAACTCAAATGTTGCAATTGCAAGGTCGTTATTTATTGTTAAAAATTGTAACCTAACCTTAGTATTGATTGTTTTCATAAATATTGTAGAAATAGACGGATTTTTGGAGTTTGTCAATGCCTTAATAAGAATAAAGGTTAACCAATAAATCAAGGAGTTTTAGTTCGATTCGGCGCATAGTTTACAAAAACTTTTAGATGAAATAGAGGCCACGAATGGCAACCATTGTTTGGTTGCTTTTTCACAATAAATTAGGGACTTGGGACTCTTTCGTTTCCATTTCGCTGTCAAAATCATAAATATTAATGATGCTATAGATTGTATAATTTTTTTAATTGTTCTCTATTATTTCTTTCACATTTTTCACCAGCACACCAGAGAAAAATTCCAATAAAATGCCTCCTAGCTCAAGCTTTGATAAAAGTACTGGTTCCTGTGTTGTCCATAAAATGTTGAATAAAAGGAGGCCTATGACAATGCCTTGGTGTAGTCAACACGTTGTTTTGTTTGCGTATGGTGTTCCGTTTGGCCTTTGACTATGTTTTTAGTGTGCTATGTTTGAATTGTTTGGGGAATCGCTTTTATAGTGCCTTTGGATTGGCATTTTGGTGGATCCGCAAAGATATGTTTGTCCATTGTTTGTGGGTACGAAGATCAAAAGCCTTTGTAAAAATATTTCGGTATAGGACAAAAAGTACCTATGCTTATTTCTATTCTAGGTTGTGGAAAAACTGGAATCGCATTGATTTTGGCTATTGAAAATTAATTTATCTTTAACCAGCCTGAAACACATTAAATATATGAGAAAGTCCACACTATTAGTTAATTATAACTTGTTCTTTTCTTTAGCCTTTACACGCTGAACAAATTTTGATAAAATTTGGCAGAACAGTAGGTGGTATCCTGGAGTTAGATAAGCTACTTTTCACCTCGGAAAAATATCTCATTTCCACGGAAAATGTAACAGTTACATGATTATTTTTTTCGCGGAATAATAAATTTTATATTGTTTTGATAATTATGCGAATTGTTATAGGTACCTACGTAAACTTATATTCATTTTTTAAATGGAAAACAATTGATCGATTTACAATATACAATGCTAATTGTATTCCGATTAATAAATAATCTGAAATAAAAAAGGAAGTAAGAGGATATTGCAATGTAACAAGGCCCGATTTATAATCAGCTCTCAAGAGTGACAGCGAGTTTGAGTTCGTATCAGAAATGTCATTCCAGTACAAAATTACCTGTCAAATCCGCACTCAATATTGCTCTCAATCTTGAGATCGCTTTATAAATACGAGCCATAATGCAGGAATATTTCCTTCAGAATCTGCTTTCAGCGTTATCCCTAAGGAAAACACAGCGCGATGTTATGTTATGCAAAGGTATTAGCGATAGAGAGATTACATTAAACATAATAAATATGGGAATAAATAAAACAAGTACCTATTACAAAGAAAAAAGCCGAGAGATTCTGTGTACATACATACACAAATCACGCCTTTATCCCTAGAGGGGTAGGCAGAGCAAAAACGACCTAAACAAAAGTCGTTCCGCCACGTCTGACAAGTTTTGAGGGTTTATTACAGATGATAATGTATAGGTATATTGCTATAGTGACAGGTTGTCAGTTCATCGCCTATAAATTGCAATACACTTAAACCCTCGAATCCCTTAGCTGGTTTTTACTCTCCCAGTCCAGCATGGAAGATTCTGTGTACTTAGGCGATTTTATTACAGCACTCAATACAATTAAAGCAAAATTGAATATTATAATAGATATTTGAATATACTTATCAAAGCTGCTTATTTCGAGAGAAATTTGATAATTTATTAGTATTTCCTAATATACTTATATAGGGTTGTAGTATTGTACTTTATTGTCTTTTACATGCTCAAATAAAAGCTCATTTCTCCGTAAGTGGATGATGGTGTATTTTTAGAAAAAAGAAGTGCAGATAAAAATCAAGGAACTTGATGGGAATAGAGGGAGAACAGTGCTGCGCATTGTTCGAGGGCTCAAATGAAAACAGATAGGGATGGGATATGATATATCGATAAATTTTGGTCGTTACACAAACCATGTCAGAAGCCTATAGCTGTGCTTTTAGGCGGTTTAAAAACTCTGACACCAGGGTTCATTGGGTCGATCGACTCGAAACCCATACGACAGAAGAAGAAGAATTTTATTAACACGAGGAAATATTTATAAAAAAAGGAGAGCATTCCTAGCTTCAGCTCAAACACAAACATGAAATGAAAATACCGACTAATATGTGACACGTTCAAAATTGGCTGACAAGTGAAGTGCACCTCACATCTAAACGGTGCGTACAATTTCCTCTCGAGAACGCGTCTTTGGATTTGTTGGAATGTCTCGATGTTTTCATGAAGACCTATTTATGGGGATCTTCAAAAATTGTGTAAAAATGGCAACGCGCAGGTGATGCTTGCGGTGTTGCAGGCGTTTACATGTTACACTAGAGCAGCCGCTTTATATCTTATTTGTCACCCATTAAATATTGAAAAAAGATAAAATATATCGAAGAATTCGGAATATAAAAGCCATGATCTCACATATTAGTTGTAAGTAAAACCGGTGATGCCGGGCCTACTCTCCAGCACTTTTAGTGGGTCAAAAAATTGCGCCGTCTGATGTGATGACATAGCTTTGACGGCGCCGGTCTGACCAGGTTAAAATAAAAATAGTATTTTCCTTTATCGACAATCTTTTATCGACATTCTTTTTTGAACGCGTCACATCACTATAACCTGTTGAATGGTGTAATTTTCCCGCCAACGGGTTACGGGGGAGTAAAATTGCGCGCGAAAACACATTGCTAAATCGATTCTAAGCTTAACAGTACCTATGGGTTTTTTGGTTCGATATCTAATATAGAGAAGATACACTAGTAGCAATTCGTGGTTGCAAAATACGCGACTTAACTAATATAAGACCATACCTGTCACTTTCTATCATGAGAGAACCGAACGAGGTAGAACAATAATTTTATTTGAGATTTAGTTAAGTCGGGATGGTTACGAATCGGGCCCATTATTTAGGGTCGTATTTATAAAGCGATCTCAAGATTGAGAGCAATATTAAGTATGGATTTGACAGACCGTTTTGTACTGAAATGACATTTCTAACACGAACTCAAACTCGCTGTCACTCTTGAGAGCTGATTATAAATACGGGCCTTAATACTTTAATACTAGTCTTAATTTTGGTAGCAACTGTATTCAAAGCGATTGAACGAACTATCAAATAATGAAATATTCAAGCCCTTGAAATTAGTTCACAGTTTCAAGGCAGTTAAAGTATATTTTAATATTTAAACACTTCATAATTAGTTGTTTTGTAGTCATTTTCGTATTGTCAAAAGACATAAAGGGGTACTTTGGTACATTTCTGGCATAGTGTGTACGGCGGTCCTTATTTTTTTTTTATATATTCGGCGTACGATTAATCCTAAAATATACGATTCTACACGCAAAGACAAACCTAATACACGGCTCGATGTCGCTAACGTCGCTATGACGTGTACTTGAAAAAGATTATGATAAACTAGCTTTCCGCCCCGTGGTTTCACCCGCAGCCAAGAGTTTTCCCGTGGGATTGAGTTCCCGCGCTGTTCCTACCTTTAAAATTGACGGAATTTCAATACAAACTTCCATCCCCTATTTAACCCTGTTAGGGATGAAAAATACAAAAATGCTGAAACACGTGTAAATTATTTTTTAATCATTAGCCTAAATAAAAAATTTGAAGATCCTACCTTCAAAATTGACGGACTTTCATACAAACTTCAACCCCCCTTTTTACCCGTTTAGGGAGGGAAAATCCGGAAATCCTTTCTTAGTGGGAGGTTACATTATAAAAGAAACTTGCTCTCTAAGTTTAACGATTCTAGCTTTAGGCTCTGCGTTGATGAATCAGTCAGTCAGTCAGTCAGTAAGGACAAACGATTCGCCACTGTCACTGTCACTACCTCCTCGGTAGCTCAGTTAGCGGAGCGACGGGACGGCATTCCGAAAGTCGCAGGTTCAAGTCTTGCCCGAGGCGAATTTATAATTTCTTTCTTTGATATTATATTTTAGAAGGCCGTTGATAGCTGGCTCGGTCTACCCAATAGGGTTTTTAATTTGCTCGTTCTGGAAAAAAATTCTCAGTTTCAAAATAGATGGCGTTGTGCACGCCTAACATTTTGACAGGTCGTATAACGTTGTTTTGACGGTTTCGTTTCACGCAATGTGACCAAATGGTCATTCTTTGAGAGGTCGAAATTTTCGGTCACACGCTTAATACTCTAATGATATAAAACGCACAGCTTAAAACTCTTTTTTATATGTTTGTTTGTTTAATTGACTACCTAGAATTCCTAATTTCAACATAATATTACAAAATACGTTAAACAAAACTTTAGTTAGAAACCTGAAATCGGGGTCAAAACTAGCGTTCTTCGCGTGTCACACTCTGCTCTTCCGAAATTGAAAAGCTTATAGCAATTTATTTACCTGGACTATGTCCGTACTTTTTACCCATAAAAAATGATCCTGGAAAACCACAGATTTATTTAAAATAATAAACTACACACATATTTAAACACCAACATTCACAAAACAAGCACTTTGTGTCGGTCACTACGTTTTCGAGACTTCTGAGCGCGCGGTTTGAAACGACTCTTACGTCTCAACGAAGCTAACTATGACCAGGAAAACACTCCCGCCATTTGCCAGTCCTGACATGGCATCTGAGGAAAGAGGACTGGTGACTCATCGCAGTTCCCGAAAAAAAATAGAAGGTGCTTAATTTTCGAGACCAACATTTTTCTACCTACGCAGATCACTCAAGTGGACATGTGTAATGTATGATAGAATAACACTTTGAATCTGTTATTACTATTATTAACTCGTAAATATAACCGAGATTTTAGATTAATTAAAAAAAAAAGAAATTATTGCATAGTTTAGAGAGAAATTGCGAAAATACCCTAAATTCGGTCACTTGGGTGGCGTGATTTGGGTGGCATTTTGTCCACCAAAGCGACATTTCACACCACTCAAGTGACTTATCTTATTACTTAAACACAAAATTCAATATGAATACCGCGTTCTTATTGTAAAGTAATTAATGTAAAACATTATTTATGAAGCGTATAGTGATAATCTTGTCTAATAGCTCGTTTATTATGACTTTTCGTTTTAAGGAGAACATTTTTGTCTTGGCAGACAGCTGACTGATATCCTTCGGAATCTCCTTCGGACATACTCAGGCTCCCTGGAGAGGCAATCCACGCGGCCTGCAACTACAGGCCGATCCCTGGGTTCTTCTTTAGCTATCCTCCGCTCGGTCAAGCCCACCGGGTGAGACCCCATGGACAAGTCGTGCAATGAACTGGTCGATGTTCTCCTTAAAACGAAAAGTCATAATAAACGAGCTATAGACAAGATTATCACTATACGCTTCATAAATAATGTTTTACATTAATTACTTTACAATAAGAACGCGGTATTCATATGAATTTTGTTTAAGTAATAAGATAAGTCACTTGAGTGGTGTGAAATGTCGCTTTGGTGGACAAAATGCCACCCAAATCACGCCACCCAAGTGACCGAATTTAGGGTATTTTCGCAATTTCTCTCTAAACTATGCAATAATTTCTTTTTTTTTTAATTAATCTAGAAATCTCGGTTATATTTACGAGTTAATAATAGTAATAACAGATTCAAAGTGTTATTCTATCATACATTACACATGTCCACTTGAGTGATCTGCGTAGGTAGAAAAATGTTGGTCTCGAAAATTAAGCACCTTCTATTTTTTTTCGGGAACTGCGATGAGTCACCAGTCCTCTTTCCTCAGATGCCATGTCAGGACTGGCAAATGGCGGGAGTGTTTTCCTGGTCATAGTTAGCTTCGTTGAGACGTAAGAGTCGTTTCAAACCGCGCGCTCAGAAGTCTCGAAAACGTGTGACCGACACAAAGTGCTTGTTTTGTGAATGTTGGTGTTTAAATATGTGTGTAGTTTATTATTTTAAATAAATCTGTGGTTTTCCAGGATCATTTTTATGGGTAAAAGTACGACATAGTCCAGGTAAATAAATTGCTATATGCTTTTCAATTTCGGAAGAGCAGAGTGTGACACGCGAAGAAACGCTAGTTTTTGACCCCGATTTCAGGTTTCTACTAAAGTTTTGTTTAACGTATTTTGTAATATTATGTTGAAATTAGGAATTCTAGGTAGTCAATTAAACAAACAAACATATAAAAAAAGAGTTTTATAGCTGTGCGTTTTATATCATTAGAGTATTAAGCGTGTGACCGAAAATTTCGACCTCTCAAAGAAATGACCCATTTGTCACATTGCGTGAAACGAAACCGTCAAAACAACGTTATACGACCTGTCAAAATGTTAGGCGTGCACAACGCCATCTATTTTGAAACTGAGAATTTTTTCCAGAACGAGCAAATTAAAAACCCCTATTGGTAGACCGAGCCAGCTATCAACGGCCTTCTAAAATATAATATCAAAGAAAGAAATTATAAATTCGCCTCGGGCAAGACTTGAACCTGCGACTTTCGGAATGCCGTCCCGTCGCTCCGCTAACTGAGCTACCGAGGAGGTAGTGACAGTGACAGTGGCGAATCGTTTGTCCTTACTGACTGACTGACTGACTGATTCATCAACGCAGAGCCTAAAGCTAGAATCGTTAACACTTAGAGAGCAAGTTTCTTTTATAATGTAACCTCCCACTAAGAAAGGATTTCGGATTTTCCCTCCCTAAACGGGTAAAAAGGGGGGTTGAAGTTTGTATGAAAGTCCGTCAATTTTGAAGGTAGGATCTTCAAATTTTTTATTTAGGCTAATGATTAAAAAATAATTTACACGTGTTTCAGCATTTTTGTATTTTTCATCCCTAACAGGGTTAAATAGGGGATGGAAGTTTGTATTGAAATTCCGTCAATTTTAAAGGTAGGAACAGCGCGGGAACTCAATCCCACGGGAAAACTCTTGGCTGCGGGTGAAACCACGGGGCGGAAAGCTAGTTTATCATAATCTTTTTCAAGTAACACGTCATAGCGACGTTAGCGACATCGAGCCGTGTATTAGGATTGTCTTTGCGTGTAGAATCGTATATTTTAGGATTAATCGTACGCCGATATATAAAAAAAAATAAGGACCGCCGTACACACTATGCCAGAAATGTACCAAAGTACCCCTTTATGTCTTTTGACAATACGAAAATGACTACAAAAC
>JARACY010005873.1:0-19916 GCA_029255725.1 Scrobipalpa atriplicella
GGGAAGTGCCTGATTAAAGTACAACAGCAATGTTATAGAAAACATTTAAAACAATAACTATGCGACAAAAATCAGGCGTTATACCTTAAAACATTGTTATTGATGGTATTCGTTATACAGGTGCTAATTCAGGACGCACTATTACTAATTCTAATTCTTAGTAGCGCTGTCACTTTCTTAAATTTGACATAAGAACAGGATAGCAAACAAACACGTGACTTTGACATTCCTAATTTGACGTACGGCGCTTTAAATAAGGAATGACCATAGAGCGTGCTCACTAATTTTACGTAATTTAAGCAGTCTTATGTCAGATTAGGAATGTCAATGTCATGTGTTTATTTGCTATCCTGTTCTTATGTCAAATATAGGAAAGTGACAGCGCTACTAAGAATTAGAATTAGTAACTGGATGACGGCGTGAATCGAGGCCATTGTCAGAGGCCTATGAGGTGGTTTAAGAGCTCTAACACTAGGATTTATCATGACAGAAGGTGGACACTGGACATCACAGTTTACTCTTCCCGCTGTTAAGCATTTTCTTCATTTCCTTTCTGAGGATCTTGCCGCTTGGGCTCTTCGGTATCTGGTCCACGAAGATGACTCCTCCTCGAAGGTGCTTCGGGTTTGACAGCTGGAACAAGAAAAGCATAAGATCTTACTATTTATCGCGGATTTTTTCTTGTTTAATTTATTTTGGAAAATTTGTCTCTACTTAGTTATTTTGTCTTGTCTGGCTGAATATTAGTTAGTCTTGTCTTTACCTTTCTGAATATTTGTCTATACGAGTCACCACTCAGTCACAACTCCTCAATGTTGGTCTAGCTAGTTATTACATTAACTTTCCTTTCTCCTAATATTTATCTAGTCATTATCTTCCTTAATAGTCATTACCTTCCTGAATATTCTTTACCTTCCTGATTAGTCATTACCTTCCTTACTAGTCATTACCTTCTCAGCAACGTATCTCTTCACCTCGTCAGCCGTGACTTCCGTTCTTGATTGTCTCACGAACAAACGCCACCGCCACCTCAGTTGGCCACCACTCCTCAGTGTTGGTCTAGTCAATAACTTTCCTAATATTCATCTAGTCATTACCTTCCTGATTAAGTCATTACCTTCCTGATTAAGTCATTACTTTCCTCAATAGTCATTACCTTCCTGATTAAGTCATTACCTTCCTGATTAAGTCATTACCTTCCCGATTAAGTCATTACTTTCCTCAATAGTCATTACCTTTCTAATTAAGTCATTACCTTCCTGATTAAGTCATTACCTTCCTGATTAAGTCATTACTTTCCTCAATAGTCATTACCTTCCTGATTAAATCATTACCTTCCTGATTAAGTTATTACTTTCCACAATAGTCATTACCTTCTCAGCGACGTATCTCTTCACGTCCTCCTCCGTGACCCCAGATCCTGGTTGTCTCACCACGAACGCCACCGGCACCTCGCCAGCCTGTTTATGATCCTTGGCCACAACCCCTGCGTCCTTCAACCCTGGATGAGTTAGCAGGACTTCTTCTATTTCTGCTGGAGGCACCTTGGAAATATCGCAAATGTTGTTAATTTCTAAGTTAGGATTTGTGTGAGCCGGATGGTGTAGTGTAGTTCGAATCCCATCCACCACGTACCAATGTGTTTTTCGGTTTTCGAATTTCATATGTACGTTTATTCAACGGTTTTTCCGTGCTTCGGAAGGCACGTCAAGATTGCTAAGCATCGGCGGCTTGAAAACTCTGGTACCTAATCTAGGATTGCGTCTGGTTTCCCTTCTGGGTCGCGGTGGTCAGATGGATCGGAAAAATAAAAGTTGAAATCTAAAAAAAAGAAAAATAATACTTCTCAAGTACCTGGAAGCCTTTGTATTTGATGAGCTCCTTAAGTCTATCCACTATGAAGAAACAACGGTCTTCATCGTAGTATCCAATATCTCCAGTGCGAAGATAGCCCTGAAGCATAAAGAACACAATAAGGCTCGTATTTATAAAGCGATCTCAAGATTGAGAGCAGTATTAAGTATGGATTTGACAGACCATTATGTACTGAAATGACATTTCTGATACGAACTCAAACTAGCTGTCAGTCTCAAGTGCTGTTTATTAAAACGGGCCTTAAGATTATTATTGGTTAACTTCCATGCTGGACTGGGAGCGATAGAAAAACATAGAATGTGCCAGCTGCATCTCCTCCCGGGCATGCTGTAAAAACCAGCTAAGGGATTTAATGTATTGCAATTTATGCGATGGACTGACAACCTGTCACTATAGCAATACACATGACCATCTGAAATAACCCTCAAAACATGTCAGACGTGGCGGAATGACCTTTCGGTCGTTTTCGCTCTGCCTACCCCATTAGGGATAGAGGCGTGATTTTATGTATGTATATACGTATGTTGAAAGGCTTTCTGGAGCCATCCGGGCATTTTTAATTTCTTTCTTCTTGAGTGTCGTTAGCATGGACGCACTTCTTCGGGGTTTTCGAGGTTGTTGTTCAGGTTCGGCGATTTCGGCGATGGAAGTTTTTGCAAGTATTAGCAGGCTGTAGTGCCAAAAGAAACTATTGAAGTTAAGATGATTCCTCATTTAGGGCCACAGAATGTACATCGGATTGTACCTACTCTTGTAAACATGCCTTAATTTTAAATTACTAATACTCACTTCTTTATCTTGCCAAGAATCAGGGCTGATGCCGACATATCCCTTCATGACCATCGGCCCTTTCACGCAGATCTCGCCTTGCTTGTAGGGACCGAGAGGTTCTCCAGTTTCGAGATCTGCTACCTGCCAAATCAAAATTTAACATTACATACAAGAATCACCTGTATCGCAGGATATTGCCTCTGTTTACCCTCATCCTGACCTTTGTTCTGTTCACCCTTATCCTACCCTCTGTTCACCCTCATCCTCTCCTCTGTTCACCCTCATCCTACCCTCTGTTTACTCTCATTCTCTCCTCTGTTCACCCTCATCCTACCCTCTGTTTACTCTCATCCTCTCCTCTGTTCACCCTCATCCTACCCTCTGTTTACTCTCATCCTCTCCTCTGTTCACCCTCATCCTACCCTCTGTTTACTCTTATCCTCTCATCTGTTCACCCTCATCCTACCCTCTGTTTACTCTCATCCTCTCCTCTGTTCACCCTCATCCTACCCTCTGTTCACTCTCATCTTATCCTCTGTTCATTCTCATCCTACCCTCTGTTCACCCTTATTCTATCTTATGTTACTGGATACAGTCGGCTCAAAATCGTACTCTGGTGAAAAAACTTGTCCAAAAGTGTACGTTTCACGGCTGTTGATGATGATGATGATAATGATGGTAACAATGATAACGATGGTGATCATGATGATGATGGTAACATACCTTTATTTGTACTGCACCAACTGGTATACCGACTCCGCCGATCTTGGCCAAGTGTGCCCTCTCCCGGATATCTCTGGTGACGGCCAGAGTCACTTCCGTCATGCCGTAACCTTGGAACACCACTGCGTTGGGAAACCTGCAAGTAAAATGCGGGTGAGAATACCAGATGTAAGTCAACGAAACTAAACAACGTCCACCACGATTTTTTACAGATGATTTTATTTTATTTTCCCATACAAAATTTATCCGTGCACTATTTATTGTGTTTGGCTGCATGGCCTAATCGTCTCTGCCTTTAGTATAGACACATTTAAAAAGCTACTTTTATGCTCTTTGTGCATAAAGTTCAACTTAGTACCTAGTAGTATGTACTTTTACGAGCATGAGAAGTGAAAATTAATTTTTTGGGATGGCGCTAGTAAGCTCATCGAACCACCTTAAGCTAAATTTGTCGCTAATATTCGCGGCAAATATTCAAAAATTAAGGATATTATTTCATTTATCATCCCTGCTGACACGTTAAATGGTAGCGCACTGTCGGCTCACATAAAAGCCGCGCAAACACAACGATACCGCGTATCAATTTACTTGCAGCGACATCTGTGGAGCCCAATGTGCATATATTTATTGACTAATAATGATCACTAAAATTATTGCCATCCCGTTCTGTTCTCTTAAGATAGAATGTGACAGGTATGGACTTATATAAGTTAAGTCGCGTATTTTGCAATCACGAATTGCTACCAATAGGTGACTAATAATACGATATCGTTTTTGAAGGCCTTCCATACAAAATTTGGAAATAAATCAAGCAGCTATCATTTGTATGGAAAGTTAATGTTTTTATTACACTCTCTGTGTGAATTTTCGATAAATAGATTTTGTCAATTCGAAGTCAAGATAATTGCCGGAAACTATACCAACTTTTCCTTTAGCGCGTGCACAGTGTCACTGCGCAAAGGCGCCGCGCCCGAGTAAATTATGCGCACGGAAGTGACGTCATGCGCGAACTGCAGCTTGGTCAGCAGCACTAGTACAGGTGGCACCACCGTCAGTTGGACCGCCTGTAACAATAGAATAAAATAGAATGGTATGGAATGGAATAGGAATTGAATTGGAAAAGGGATGGAATATGGAAAGGAATGGAATGGAATGAATAAAAATGGATTAAGAATAGGAAAGGAACATGATTTAAATGGAATGGGAGTTTTTTGCACGATACTTGTGAGTTCCTGCAGAGGGCGCTGAAACTGGCTAAAAAGCGTTTATTTGCACGGAAAAGTCTATTGACTATTATCTAATATCGTTTCTAATTTGGTCAAATCAAACTTTTTACATATCCGAAAGCTGTATTTTACTTATCTGTAGTTTATTTTTTAATAAAGTAGCATTAATATAGAATGCGATAATGAAAAGGGATAGAATGGAATATAATGTAAGTAATGCATAGAATGGAAATAGAATAGAATAAGATGGAAAGGAATAGAATGGAAAAGAATGGAATGGCATTTAATATAAAATAAATAGATTTTAAGAAGTGACTAACCTTATATTTCTCAATGGTCCTCAAGTAAAGCTGTGGCTCAAACTTGGGTATGTAGACAGCGGTTCGTCCCGTGAACAATGCAGTCATGTTGCCCACTATGCCCATGGTGTGGTACCATGGGGTTATGGTGAGGGTTAGCTGGGTTGGATCATACGCGTTCTTCCTGGAACAGGTATTGTTTTTATTATCGAGTAGGTTAGAGACGGAGGACTATTAAAAACCGGGACAGAAGCAGTAGTGCTAGCATCAAGTTCAGGATAGAAACTCAAAGCTCCCGGACATACAGGAAAAATCGAGATTTTATCGAGGACATTCGAACGTTGAATAAATACTAACGTTGCGCGAGCGAAGCGAGCTCTACACCTCACAAAACTCACCGCTTCTGTCCAGGTTTTAAGCTTCACAATTTATGGTTAAGTCTAGTGATGATGATTGATTACGATTGTGATAATCATATCTGATGATAGTGATGATGATGATAACAGTAGGATTAAGGAGGAAACAGTGGCTCACTTTTTTTCAACGGGCTATAATTTTAAGGAATATATCCCAGAATGAAATGAATTTTATAATATGACCCTTATATTCAATAGCTAGCTCTAGGCCAGTGACTGACCTTTGTCAGTACAAACCTACTTAAATAACGACTAAGACAGAATTACACCGCGTTTTATTAAAAAATGAGAATTGAGTCACTGTGTACAGGTACAATATTTTCTGTATTTTTACAATATTTTAGTGTATTAATAAATAATAAACAAACATGTCGGTTCTTTTCTTAGTAGCAACTAAAAAAGAAATTTAATAGTCAATAAATACAGTAAAATATATCAATGGCTCGTGATTCACTGTGTCCCTTCAAAACATGAGCCACTCTTCACCTTTTTGCCATTTTGAATTGACATGATTGTACAAATGTGACTTTGGAAGATAATTTATTGGTTAATAATGAGGTAATAGTAATATACAATGCTTCTATATAAATATAGAAGAAACGGCAAAATATGTGATATTTACAATAAAAACACAACTTAAACTTGCTTCAAAATGTGATTTCTGACACATGAAAATAAAAACACCTCAATAACTTAATTAACTAGGTAGTTTGACCACTTACATATGTCGAAAGCTTGCCGAGAGTGTAAGCAAGAGTTCTAATAGACCTTCTTATTTCTCCAAAACCGTTACTGAGCCAGTGTACCCTCTGAGCCACTGTTTCCTCTCTTAACCCTATTACTAACTGTTCTGTTACAAATAGATCGACTGAAAAAAAAATTACTTACTGATAACATGCTGTCAGCATATTCAAGTGTGTTAGCATCACTCCTTTAGGCAGCCCAGTTGTCCCAGAAGAGTATAATATCATCACCGTATCATCCACTCCATTTACATCTGGTATCTCCAGCTCCTCAAACTTAACATTCCTTGATAACTCGTTGCCGTTGAATAACTCGTTACTGGTAACGTTTTTTGGAAACACTAACGAGTTGTAACTAACGGTGTTCTTAACTCGCTCTTCGCCGAAAAGGATTATAGTCTTGAAAGAGGACTTGAAGGTTTTCGAGTGAGTTTTGTATGTTGAGGGTGAACAGAAGATGTGTGTTGGTTTGGAGATGTGGATGACGTGTTTTAGTTCACCTGGAAGTAGGAAAGAGAAATATTAAAATTATATTAGTACCTACACTAGCTTTTTGCCCCGCGGTTTTACCCGCTGCTAAATGAAATTTCCCGTAAAGTCCAGTTTCAGCGCCCTCTGCAGGAACTCACAAGTATCATGAGTAAACATCCCATTTCACTTCGTTATGACTATAATCAGCTGTATGTAGTGTTGCTGTCTCTTTTTTTATAAAAAATATTAGATAGTTACAGGATCAAACTAAAATAAGTTAAGTTGTATCAACAACCGAATCGGCACCATTACCTTCAGTATATCCTACGTTGAACGTAGTTACCACGGCACCAGCGCATATAGCCCCAACTACCACGGGAAAAAACTCATTTCTATTCTCTGACATCACAGCCACAGTGTGTCCCTTTCTCACACCTATATGTGCGAGAGAGACAGCTGTATTCATAGCTTGTTGCAGAATTTCTCCGTATGTTAGTTTCTCTTCGGTTGCACCGTTGATCTGAAATATACAGGGTGTTAGTGTAACATAAAGGGTAGGTATAATGCACCCTTAAAGGTGTGAATCTGTCCATAAAACTGAAAAATAGGAAGTTAGGTCGAAAATACAAACATACAAAATGCATCAGCTGATAGCATTTTAGCGTGGGAAGCCATTTTTTTTTCTTATTTCAACCTTCCTACTTATGTTCCCTAGGAAAAGTGCGGACGCTTGTGCACTCATCATCCGTACCGTATTAGATCCGAATCCAATTCGTATCAGGAAAAAAAACTATATAACACGTATGTATACCGGGTGTAAGGGACAGCTTCCCGCAAACTAATAGGGGTTGCACAGTCAACGAAACTGAACAACTTGGATCAGGAAAAAAAAAACTTGCGTAAGTTGTTCAGTTTCGTTGAATGAGGAACCCCTAACCCCTCTCAGTTTGAGGGAAGCTGTCCCTTACACCCCGTGTGAATGAGTGCACAAACGCCCTACGCCCCAGAGGAGAAGCGGCTGATACATTCTATGTCTCTTATTGTTCCCAGAGAAAGCAATTTTAAGTAGATACTTACGAAACAAACATTGTCCTTAAACATTAGTAGTTTATCCAATAAATCTCGTCCGAAATTGAGAGCCGCTGGTACCATGACGTTCATATCGCTGATCACTATATTCTTATTTCGAAACATTTTTACCACTTATTTTATTACCAGCACTGGCTGAACTTCCCGTCTGATAAGATAAGATAAGATAAGATAAGATAAGATAATCTGCAAAAGCCATTAACATTTTGAAGAAGAACAGTTTAGGATAGGAACATGTTAATATAGAAACCAAAAATTTCGCACAGGAGGGATTCGAACCCACGACTTTCGGCGAAGCGTGCCGCTGTTAGAGCTATTGAGCTACCGTGCCTTGAACACTCAGGCGGTTTCATTCTAAAGTATGGACGTTACAGCGCCATCTCTCGAACCATTTTGCAAAAGCACGAGTCAAGTAGGTTAAGGTTAGACCGCACTAGGACGTAGTGACGTAGTAGACTTCGCGACAAAATATTCTTTGTATGAAAATGTATGAGATGAACATGGCGTGGGAAAAACTGTCTAAATATATGAACTGACATTGCCATGCCGTGCCGCGCCGCGCCGCTCCGCTGCAGCTAGCGTTCTATTCTAGGCGGTCTAATCCTATTATTTATTAAGTATATTAGATAAAAAACCTATCTTTGCGGCCTTGAATGATAACGCTTAGTATCTCATACTTTTAATTTATTTTTGTTTTTTCATAGGAGGGATTCGAACCCACGACCCACTGACTGCTCTTATTACTGAGCTACCGTGCCTTCATTAAAACTATTAGATACTATAATAGGTAGGTAAGGCAGTAGAACCATCAAGTGGAACTAAGAAATTATTGGAAAAACCAACTGAAAACCTGTGAACCAAAATGCACTTACATAAAAAAATGGTGCCTAGGTTACAACCAAGCGTAGTAGTTTTTAAAACGTATTTAGGTAGATACTTATTCCAAAACAACACTAAAAACACAAGATCACTGTAAAAATGTTTGTTTAATACTGAAATCGTGATTATACAACATACTTGCGCTATCTTGCGATTGCAAATTGTAAACACAATTCCAGTCCAGTAAATAAACGAAAGAGATTACAAAACTTTACGATAACAATCATATTTTTCAGATAGCATGAGTCGAAATATAAAAACATCGCAGGTGAGAAAGAATTTTCTTTATAACTGTCAAAAAATGTATGCTTTTGATATGTGTCAGGATGCTCATGCTATGGGAAAAAAGGTATAGGTATTTATAAACTAAATCTACAAAGGATATAGGGTTATAGGATTCCCTGTATCGGGGTGCCGTGGACATACACAGAAACAACCATAAAGAACGCCCAGACCCAGAAAAAGACATTTAATTTCATCAGTCAAATTTCTGCCCGTCCGGGAATCGAACCCTCTGCGTAGCAGGCAGATCACAATAGAGGCAGATGCACTGCCAAAGAGTAACTAGACGATGAGGAGGCGTCGTCGATTCTGACGCGACTAAAAACGCGTTAATTTTTGAGTTCTGTTCTTTTCTCAGCTGGAATTTATATCACTTTCAAATTGACAGGTCCAATTAATAATTTGAGAAGAAACGACATCTCAATTCAAAGTTATCATTTTAATTGCATTAATGCGCGCATATTTTCTACTGCGACTGGACTATAGTTACAAGGTGCAATGACTGGTAGATATCAGGATAAACAACTTCTTACATAGGGCTGTACCAGCTACACAGTATGTAGAACAGAATACTATAATAGATAGAGTCTGTGCGAAAAGAGAACAGGCATGGAATTTGAGGGCGCACATTTGTACCATTTAACCCACGGCTGGTTGCGTGGGGTTTATGCCTAGGTCTTTGACCTAAAACCTCCAAAATTTTATGTAGAAAGTTAAGGTTAAAGACCTGGGCATAAACCTCACACGACCAAGCGACGGTTAACGTTATCTAATGCACTACCCCGCTTTCCTTTTCATTTTATGTTCTCCAATACTCAAAGGTTGCCTGGAAGAAATTGCTAGGCCGCCTAAGTTGTACTACTGTTATTTTCTGTTTATTTTATATAATTTTTTTTGGTGCAATAAAGAATGTTTGTATTGTATTTGTATTGTATTGATATAGTGCGACCGAGCTAATAGAGTCGCCACTATAGCTGTCATCGCTTCATACCTTTTAGTTTCCAATTTTTAACGCCACCTCAACAAATAAGTCAGTGGCACTGTTTAGTAAGGTTTTTCAAATCGGCAACAGTGTTAATTTTAGCTTGAGATGTTGGCTTTTGGGTCGTTTTCGCTCTGCCTGCACCATTAGGGATAAAGGCGTGATTTTATGTTTGTATGACAAGTTGTTGGCACACACACCTACATAATATTGTTCGATACAAAAAGGAAAATACATTTTATTTTAAATACATTTTTATTTGTAGGTATAATATTTTATAAACGCATACATACACAATCTCTGGGTATTTTAAATACATTTTTATTTGTAGGTATAATATTTTATAAACGCATACATACACAATCTCTGGGTATAAAAATAACTGAGTTCTTATCACTGAACTATCATTATCATTTTAAAATAAAACACTGACCTAACTAAATAGGTATTTGTGACAAATAAACCATCTATAAAAAATATAGATTATGTAAGGGACGGCGTCCCGCAAGGGATATAGGTTACTCAGGCAACGAAACTGAACAACTTTCACAAAGGATATTTTTTCAGGAAATTAAAACAGTTAAATAAATTATTCAAGATGGCAACCCTATCACAAACCAAAATCATTGAGATTTTTTTTAATAAAATGAGAAACCATAATAATATAATACTGTTCAGTTTTTGTTTACATAAAATAGCATAAAATTTAAATAATCTAATGTTTACATTTTGTACCTTAAAATTTTGAGAATATTATGGCAGTGTATTTAACAAGTACTTATTAAATTAAGGTTATCTAAGTTTCTATATACCGGGTGTAAGGGACAGCGTCCCGCAAACTGATAGGGGTTGCTCAGTCAACGATACTGAACAACTATCACCAGGAAATTCTTTCAGGAAATGAAAAGAATATACTTTTCCATTCAAAATGACGACATCGATCAGACAATATTTGAATCTTGAATCTTGTATGGGGAAGCCATTTACTTTTTCATTTCCTTAAAGAATTTCCTGCTGATAGTTGTTCAGTTTCATTGACTGAGCAACCCCTTTCAGTTTTCGGTACGCTGCTGTACCTTACACTCGATATAAATGAATGTAGGTACGTATAATAATGGTGTTCAATATCAGATATTTAATAGATAAATATATTAAAAATTATGTGAATTCGGGCAAATACATACATTTTCAAAATGAATTTAAAATTGATTCTGTAACTCAAATGGTTGATATATTTGCCCAAAATGACACCATAATTTTTGTAAACACTGTAATATTTTTCTTAATTATAATTAAACTTATTTATAAAATATATAGATTATAAAATATAGAAATCTCTAAAATATTGAGTATTGAGGACAATATTATATTTCCTCTTTAAATTACTTATGACTAAAATTAAATGTAGTATCAAAATATACTTTTGATCTGGGAGTCATGTGTGTTTCAGTCTATTCAAACATTTCGCATAGGAGGGATTTGAACCCACGACCTTCGGCGTTACGTGCCGCTGCAGTAACCAACTAGCTACCGTGCCTTCAGAACATCCAGAAAAATAAGAACAAGAAATACAGGGTGTAAGGGGTTGCTCAGTAAACGAAACTGAACAACTTACGCTTGTTTTTATTAATGAAGATATTTTTTGACTTTCCCATACAGAATGACCACATCGATCAGACAATTTGTATGGAAAAGCCAAAAATTGATTTCATTTTCTGAAAGAATTTCCTGGTACAAGTTGTTCAGTTTCGGTGACTAAGCCACATCTGACAGTTTGCGTGAAGATGTCCCTCAAACCCGGTATTATTCTCATTTTCTGACCCATCACTGATTAATGATTATAATGTAACAATTTTTTTATGTAATATATAAAATGGCAATAGCCGAATGAGTATAAAAATGCTTTGGAATAAATTCACTTGTTGTAAAGTTTTCTAAAATTTAGCTTGTATAAAAAACACACTTCTTCTTCATCTTCCTAGCCTTTTTCCCGTATTTCACAGGGTCGGCTACCTAGTCTAGGTAATTGGCTACTTTCCAACTAGTCAAATCAGCAACTTTTTATGAAATGTCAAAAACGCTTTTTTGTATGAAAATAGTATATTATGACGTCACATTTTAGTAAATATTGACTAATCAAATCAATAACTTATATACTTTTAATTCGATTGTTAAAATCGAAATATGCATTTTTTTTTAAATGATGAATGAAATCCACAATATTTTTAGCCATCAGTTTTAAGTATAAACGTTTTGAATTTTTTAAGATACCCAGTCAAGTACCCAATTGGACGAGGGTACTGGTTTTTAAACAGAACGACTGCCATCTGACCTCCGCAACCCAGAAGGGAAACCAGACCCAATCCTAGACTAGGTCGATTACACACAACCTTTGAATTTCTTCGTAGGTGTCACACTTAAAATCACCAAATATAAAAAAATAAACGTCACGTCGTTCGCGACTAAATAGACAAAAAGTGTTCTTTACATAAGCGTATTTAAAAATTTTAAATAGTAGCAAAATTTTGCAAAAATCTTGATCGCTGCTATAGGTACTATTTTTATGTCACAGTTTTAAATACGCCTTGTAAAACAGTTTATTATAAACTCACTGAGATAGCTACCTTTAACGCACATTAAAGTAGAATTTAATCAAAATAAAGAGCCCAAAATATATCAGCGCTATGTTGAAAATATTTATCAATCAATATGTTGAATACTTTTGAGATTCCACACTCTTTAGCCTAATCACACTTCATAATTCTATTTATGGGCAAATACGGAACTCAGTCGATAGTAGAACCATGGACGAATAAAACAAAGAGGACTAACCTCCCTTATAAACTGCGTACACCGCTACTTAGCAGTGCCATCTATTGATATTAGCGAAATTTTGTATAAACATAACAATGTATTTTAATTTAGATGTTTTAAACAGCATTTAACATTGTGTATTTCTACTTTAAAAATCTTAAAAGATAATTTGAATCAAGTTGTTATTGATTTTTTTAAATTCATGACCTATATTAACAATGGACTATTCGAGCAATATGCCAGCGCCATCTAGGTTTTTCTCGCATTTTGACCTTTTTATCGAGTATCGAGGTACGCTCTCTTGTATGGCGGTTAGCAGTCCTCTAGAGTAGTTAGTCCATGGTAGAACGAAGAGTTTTAGAAAGTATACTTATAGCATACAATATCCTCACGCAAGGTTAAATATGTAAACGCCAGTCTGGCAAATTCATTGCCTTAAATTTCATAATAGACTAGGCAGATGAGTTGATTCCCTTCTTTTAATTTTAAAATGCAATTTATCTGATTTCACAAAGAAAGGTTCACGGTGCATTAACAATGCCAAATGGCATGCGCACTGAATTCGAATAGTCCATCTCTTTTTAAAAACTACATGAATCTATCGACCCGTGTGGTGCCGGGTTAGAATAGCATCACCCCATAACTTCCTGCGGGTGTCGTAAAAGGCGACTAAGGGATAAATCCAGGGAATGGGCAGCAGCGTTCCCTGTGAATGGAAAACTTGTACTGCGCTCACCAACCCGCCTGCCAAGCGTGGTGAGTATGGTATATACCCCCAATGCCGGGGAGGCCCATGTCCAGCAGTGGACTGTTGTGGCTGATGATGATGATGATGATGACATGAATCTATAAAATACAAGTTAAATGGCAAATACTGGTAGAAGAATATCAGTATTTGCCAACCCTCCATTTGATATACTGTATTAAACCGTTTGTATCAATTTGCTTAAAGACATCTGATGCTTAGTTCTTTCTAGATGAAATAATAGCTTTCATACCCTGACCACGAACTAAAAAGACCTGTCATAGAGTTACCATTGAGAAGGGCTAATAGGAAGTCCATAAGTCCTTCTCTTCTTCTGTCTCTCTTTTTCTCTCTTCAGGTCGTTTTAGTCAGCGGTCATGCTATATGTATGTTTGTATTTTTCCTCACACAGTATCCTCCTTTGCTTTCTCTATTAGCTTGCTGACTATGCCAGGCAGATAAGTTGCTTCCCCTCGTCCATTTGGAACTGCACTTTGTCTGAATTAGCTGCTTTGTCCGCGGTCTTAGATAATGCACTCGCGAGGAACACTAGCGCCACGCCTGTGCATGTCACGAACATCGCCCAGCCTTCAATGAAAAGAAAAAGTATAATTTCGATTTACTGTTGGTATTCTTCTTCTGTCGTACAGGTTTCGTGTCGATCGACTCGATGAACCCTGGTGTCAAGAGTTTTTAAACCGCCTAATAGCACAGCTATAGGCCTCTGACATATAATAATAGTCCTCCCAACCGATTTTCGGTGACGGCGGCCAATCTTCCAGAGATCAGCCAACTGCGCGGGACTAGTTTTTAGTGCCCAAGTGTTTGCGCAACACACAAGTGCACTCTCTATTCCTTCAATCTCTTATTCTGATGGGACAGATTTACTGACACGACCAGAGAGAAATCAGGCGCAGGACCGACTATTTACATGCCAATCCGACAGCATGGATCATTTTACTTTTCGGGACAATCAGGTGATCAGCCTGCAATGTCCTAACCAAACTAGAAACAACAATACAAAGTCATTGTCCCCCACCGGGAATCGAACCTGGGACCTCCGGGACGTGAGCCCATGGCTCAGACCGCTAAACCACGGAGGCAGTTAAATAAGCATGCCTCTGACATGGTTTGTGTAACAACCACTATCAAAGACAGCAACCGGGACCGACGGCTTAACGTGTCCTCCAAAGCACGGAATCATTTTTCTTTTCGGAATATCAGGTAATCCAGCCTGCAACGTCCTAACCAAACTGGGGAAAACCTTAGTAATAAATTAACAAATATCAACTTTCGTGTTCTCCTTGGTAATCGAACCCAGAACCACAGGCAGTTATTAACCGTCCAATGTTTTACAAATATCATCGCCCAACCTAGTTTCAGTCTTGGACGAAACAACCTCTGGACGCGAAACGATGTCGTTTTACTCCTTACCCCTCTAAACCGACACGTTGAAATTTTGCCAAAGTAAACAAACTACAACGTCAGTGTGACTTCAAATTCAGGAGAGGAAACATACCTTTAAAAATGGTGAAATGTGCTGTTTTGTTTTGCAAAGCTAATAGTATTCGAACCAACAATATTTCTTTTCATCATTAAGTTATATTTTGATACTTTTTTCTTGTTATTTCCCCGTAAAATTAATAAAATGCGCTATGACAGGACTGTATTATACGTCCCTATAACAAAGTCCACAGTTTAAAATGCATTCATCCTACCGTACTCTCTCACTCTAACTATAACCCGATTTTTTTAGAAGGGTTAAAATATAAGCAGATATGTTAAGTAGCCAGTACTTATTGTATTTGTTCGGCTGTTGCCTCCCTCCCCCCCGATTTTAGTTGAACGAGTTTGCTTACATTTTCTATGCGTTTCGCGTCCAGAGGTTGTTTCGTCCAAGGTTTCAGTCCAAAATATGAAGTATCTTACCTATAGAGCAGTCGGCAGGTATATAAGGCTCTGAGTATTCCCCACACATGCGTTTCACTCGTGGCGATCCCCAACCCCATGGGTACAACAGCAGCCCCACCACGCCGAATAAACCTGGAATATAGAAACAAATATCGTTATGCCAGTTTTGAGAACTTATTGATTTATGAGTTGTTTTTAACTCAAGGTGCTAGGATTGGGGAAATTGTATTTTTTTCTTCATGGGATTGGGCGGGTCACGGCCAAATCTGGAAAAAAAATAGTAATAATATACCTCCTAAAGCTTGCGTGGCTCCGGCAAGAGAAATGACGCTCTTCTTGAAGACTAATTGGACACAACACGCCATCACGCCTCCAACCACTGTCAGGAACTGAATTGATGCGCCTGAAGAAAGAACAGACAACATAGGGTCACAGTTGTATTACTTTTTATTAGGATAGTTAAGCGTAGCGGAGTGTATTGAATTAATACTAAAATATCATTTGGTAAACATAGGCCTGGAAAACTCATTAAGCCGCGCGTAAACCTGCGGCGCAAAAAGCTAGTAATTAATATAGTAAATAATCAAAACTTTGTTAATATTTAATTATTAATGAACATCTTATAGATGCGTGGGAGCCACCAATATTAATGAAACAATTTTTAGTTTCCATAAACTAGTTATTACAAAAAATAAATAAAAAGAGGTTCGAGGGTTTTAATGTATTGCAATTTAGGCGATGGGCTGACAACCTGTCACTATAGCAATACACATGACCAAATGACCATCTGAAATAACCCTCAAAACTTGTCAAACGTGGCCGAATGACCTTTCAGTCGTTTTCGCTCTGCCTACCCCATTAGGGATAAAGGCGTGATTTTATGTATGTATGTATGTTTATTAAAAAAAATTGTTTTTAAAAAACTTTACATTTTATAATTAAAAATTAACTCACACAGTGCCAAGAAGAACAGAGCTGCTTTCCATGGAGTAGGGTACACCATGGAGTCCGTAGCAAGACCATAGAAAGAGAAGGATGCGCAGTTGTTGCGGTCATTCTCCATACGAATGCACCTGGAATAATAATTTTAAAATATTGTTACATTCTGTTATTTTATGGAAATTATCTAGATAACTATAGTAATTTATTTTTGAAGATTATACTACTGTTCTATTACTGTGTATTTTTTATATATTATTTGCATTTGTAATGTTTTTTATTTTTCCTACAAATACCATAGCTTTAAGGGTTTTTTTTACCTCTGACAATAAGGAAAAAACAATTTATGAATTGTGTTTATATTCATTTTCAAACATTACCTGCCGCTAAATTAATTCCTGTTAATTCATACTATTTATATTGTAATATTGTAAGAATTCAATAGTGGGTAGGTAGGTACCTACAGTAACAATTACTAATAAGACCACAACAGATACACTAAATGTAGAACAATGAATCATATTGTTATTTTCATTGCTAAGTAGGAAACAATGCAGCATTCTACAGTTATAAATAACTAGACTACTAGAATACTTCCATGCTGGACTGGGAGAGATAGAAAAACATAGAATGTGCCAGCTGCATCTTCTTCCGGGCATGCTGTAAAAATCAGCTAAGGGATCCGAGGGTTTCAGTATTGTAATTTAGGCGATGGGTTGACAACCTGTCACTATTAGCAATATACAGATCTATCTGAAATAACCCAAACTTGTCAGACATGGAGGAAAGACCTTTGTTTAGGTCGTTTACGCTCTGCCTACCCCATTAGGGATAAAGGCGTGATTATTATGTATTATAAATAACTAGCCTTTGAGTTGTATTATATATTTAATTAAAACAGCAGCTAGACTCTAACTTTTTAAAAACTAGGATGTACTTGGGGAAGGTCATTAGATTTTGTAACGCCGAGTTTGGGTTCCTAGATTTTTTTTAGGGAATAGATTAAGGAACATCACTGTAAAATTTCAGATTGCCACCATGCATAATTTTTCATCCAAATCTTCCAATAAAAAAATAATCATATTTTTGAAACTATTAATTTCTGGATTCTCAATTTTTACAGGGAGGTTCACTACCTATTCCCAAAAAAGGTAAAATTTTTGCAATATGTTGCCTCAAACAAAAAACTCCGCATCACATAATCTAAAGACGAGCCACTTTACCCGCTACATATAAGGAATGTTAGGTATGATTTTATGTATGTATGTAGAGTTTTTTTATAGTTTGTAAACTCTACAAAGTCTGATCCTCGTACTCCAAATTTGTGTAAAGAAAAGTATTAATAGGTACCTCTATACATATAATAAACTTTACCAAATATACAAATTAGTTTGAAACTCTTGGTTTGCAATAAAATGATATTAAAACTAAGAAAATAGAAAGTGTATGTGTAAGGGCAGGGGCTATCTAAGAAGGCACTTATTCATGAACATTATAAATTACGATTAACGGGAAGAGACCACCGGAAACCGATCCTTATAAGGATCCATTATCTACTCAAGAAAGCTCAATGACAAAATGACTTACCTATTGTAAATACCGACACTGGGAACGTAGAGAGTGGTGATATTATTCTCGCTTACAACAATAGGCTGGGCCAATAGCCATTTCGGAGTCATAATCCCGGTCAAAATGAACATAAACGAGACCAAACTCAGGAGTAGCCATACCAAACTCCTGCCGGTTATAATAACGTAACACATCGTTGTAGAAAAGTTTTCACTGATATGGAAGATGCTATATTGATGGTTTTGTGAACTGTACCAGTTTGAGCTAGTACAATGATTGTGTTTTATTTAAAATAATAAATATTTAGCTCTATCTAGCGCTCTACTTTTACAACCGACCGAGGGGGAGGGGAGGGGAGCGACGTCCGACGTCTCTGTCAAATTTATAAAGAACTGCGTTCCACTAGTAAAAACTTGAGTGAAAGAGAAAGAAATGTCGTTTTTGACGCGTTTTTGTATGCAACGACAGAGATATAGATATAGAAATATTGTGCTAAATGCTAGTAGAACGCAAGAGATGGTTTAGTTCGGAATGCACTCGTTTGGTAAAATCGCAAGTCTGTACAGTCCACTTTCTTATGAACGCAGCCATAAGCACTAGCGCCATCTAGTGCAAGTTGCATGAAACACTTGCACGCACCGCACGCACACGTACATACTTTTCTTGTTTCTTTTCGTTTGTATGTGAATTTTGTCTGTGTGTGTAAAGAGATAATCGAAACAAAACCTGATTTTGCTGTAAAGTTTTAAAAATTAAAACATCTGCTGAATAAAGAAATTGTGATAGAAGACGTATTGCTGAATAGTTTATTTAGTGTGCTGTTTATTGTGCTCGTGCTAGATTTTGGTGATTTTAAGTGTGACACCTACGAAGAAATTCAAAGGTTGTGTGTAATCGACCTAGTCTAGGATTGGGTCTGGTTTCCCTTCTGGGTTGCGGAGGTCAGATGGCAGTCGTTCTGTTTAAAAACCAGTACCCTCGTCCAATTGGGTACTTGACTGGGTATCTTAAAAAATTCAAAACGTTTATACTTAAAACTGATGGCTAAAAATATTGTGGATTTCATTCATCATTTAAAAAAAATGCATATTTCGATTTTAACAATCGAATTAAAAGTATATAAGTTATTGATTTGATTAGTCAATATTTACTAAAATGTGACGTCATAATATACTATTTTCATACAAAAAAGCGTTTTTGACATTTCATAAAAAGTTGCTGATTTGACTAGTTGGAAAGTAGCCAATTACCTAGACTAGGTAGCCGACCCTGTGAAATACGGGAAAAAGGCTAGGAAGATGAAGAAGAAGTGTGTTTTTTATACAAGCTAAATTTTAGAAAACTTTACAACAAGTGAATTTATTCCAAAGCATTTTTATACTCATTCGGCTATTGCCATTTTATATATTACATAAAAAAATTGTTACATTATAATCATTAATCAGTGATGGGTCAGAAAATGAGAATAATACCGGGTTTGAGGGACATCTTCACGCAAACTGTCAGATGTGGCTTAGTCACCGAAACTGAACAACTTGTACCAGGAAATTCTTTCAGAAAATGAAATCAATTTTTGGCTTTTCCATACAAATTGTCTGATCGATGTGGTCATTCTGTATGGGAAAGTCAAAAAATATCTTCATTAATAAAAACAAGCGTAAGTTGTTCAGTTTCGTTTACTGAGCAACCCCTTACACCCTGTATTTCTTGTTCTTATTTTTCTGGATGTTCTGAAGGCACGGTAGCTAGTTGGTTACTGCAGCGGCACGTAACGCCGAAGGTCGTGGGTTCAAATCCCTCCTATGCGAAATGTTTGAATAGACTGAAACACACATGACTCCCAGATCAAAAGTATATTTTGATACTACATTTAATTTTAGTCATAAGTAATTTAAAGAGGAAATATAATATTGTCCTCAATACTCAATATTTTAGAGATTTCTATATTTTATAATCTATATATTTTATAAATAAGTTTAATTATAATTAAGAAAAATATTACAGTGTTTACAAAAATTATGGTGTCATTTTGGGCAAATATATCAACCATTTGAGTTACAGAATCAATTTTAAATTCATTTTGAAAATGTATGTATTTGCCCGAATTCACATAATTTTTAATATATTTATCTATTAAATATCTGATATTGAACACCATTATTATACGTACCTTACACTCATT
>JARACY010005874.1:0-19910 GCA_029255725.1 Scrobipalpa atriplicella
CTTGCTGATTCACCGCGTAGCGTGTATTATGCAATTGCGCACCTCTGCCCCATGTTTGTTTATTACCCTGCTGATAACTATTTTGGGGATAGCGCTTCGGCTTCGCTACGTAACTCATACAACCACTCGTAGGGTTAGGAATTACGTCATCTTCCTCCAACGCTACCGTAATCGCCTCCTTAATAGAACCTAAACCCCTTGAGGAGACAATGGTCCCAATGCGTTGGCTATTTAATCCATCCGCAAACCGCTTGATTGCTATTTTTTCATTAATCGGTTTAAGGATCTTCTGGACCTCTTCATTTCCATCTGCCTGAGCCAGCGTAAGATCAGTCATCAATTTTTCGATCTCATCACCAAATGACCCAATACTCCTATTACCCTGCCTACATCGCTGTAACTGCGTCAAAATTGCTATGTAAGATTTTTTAGGTAATAAATACTTCCTTACATCTTTTATCAATTCATCAACCCCAGAATAAGTTTGACTTAATCTCACTTTTGCCCTACTCGAAAGTCGAGTTTTAAGAACGAAATCTATCAATACTTTGTGGTCCTCGGATTTAAGAGTACTTTTGTAAAACTCCAACCCATCTATTAGTTGACCTATTTCTGACTCATTATTGTCAATTACTGGCAACAGCGAAAGCGCCGTTTTTAAATCAAAAGATGCCATTGTTTCAACTGTTTCAATCGCTGTACTTACTAAAGATACTATTTCTTCAAATAAAATGGAAAAATTCCTTGATTTTTCAAAAATTGAATCTAGATCCAAAGCTTCCACGTCTTTTTTACACAATAATTCTGCTAAATTATCAAATTGTTTCTTAATTTCCTTAGCCTGTAATAACTTATTTTTACCTTGTGTAGAAGATCGTTTATCTTTACTTAGTTTTACTATACTATTTCTAACATCTTGTAGTTGATCTAAAAGTTCCAAAAGACTTGCCATTCGCGATACTAACTTAAAATTTCACTTGTAAACGCAAGTACGCCCAACACACTATCATAGTAATGGAATAATAAACACTCACACTTGTTATTATATCTGCGATCGGTAGAACGGTCCATCACACCGGTCCCACTACGTCATACGCTCTCCGACTGGGGCCGAATAGCTCGACGCGCTGCTCGTCGATCCAATTCCTCCAATAAGTGCGTATTAAAATACTTCAGGGCTTTCAATACGACATAGACTGCTATTGCTACTACTATAGTGAGTAACAGAATCTCAGATAATTCCATGCCCACAGATGCTGCCGTAGCTGCCATATTCGGGGACTGACTGACTATAACGTTGTCCTTTGATTGTTGCGTTCCCATAATTGCCATCTAACTTTTACACGTTGTTGTTGTTGGAAGTAGCTGTTATTATAGCCCTTGCAAATCTTCTATTGATACACCAGTGCACCAGTACCAACAGCACCAGACATCCCAACCATTACTTGGTCTTATAGTTGATCAAAAAAAAAAACTTACAGTCTTTCAGCCATTTTCCAGTTACACTAGATACTTTCACTGTCACGGTCGCCATATGGTAATGGCACGGGAACGTAAAAGAAGACAACACTTACTTTAGTTGATTACCATTTATTCTGACTTACAGTGGGTTTATATACTACAACTAATAACGTACAATACGTGATATTTTGTAGGAAGAGATAGCCTTACCTTATCTATAATCTAAGTATGTGATACAATGATCATAACTATATCGCACTTTGACATATCTAATTTGACGTACGGCGCTTTAAATAAGGAATTACCATAGAGCGTGCTCACTAATTTTACGTAATTTAAACAGTCTTATGTCAGATTAGGAATGTCAATGTCATGTGTTTATTTGCTATCCTGTTCTTATGACAAATATTAGAAAGTGACAGCGCTACTAAGAATTAGAATTAGTAACTGGACGGCGTGAATCGAGGCCAATGTATCACCTGTGCTTTTCACCCTTTAGTAACAGTGCAAACTTATCTACTCTTTCAAGATAAGACTAAAAAGTGGGTTTCACAACAGTTTTTACATCGAATACCTATTCTCATTGTATAATACTTCCTAAAATTTATTAGTATCTAAATAATTACAGTCTGTCTAAATCTAAACAAAACAAACCCAAACGAAAGATTGTCTCAAAAAAAAAAACTCCAGAAAACGTGTATATAGGGTGTAAGGAAAAATGCTAAGATTGCAGGCATGATAACAATCAACTATTCCGTAGAAAATACTCGTAAGTATGTTACTCTAAAAATCTAGGGTTTTGACAATAGCGTTCACTGTATCATGTCATGTACTTAGGAATGGGTAGTACTTTCCTAACATCATGTACTTCTCTTCTTTGACTTTAAGTATAACATTTTGAGTAGATATCAAAATTTTCCTTAGAACGTATAGTACTTTGCATAATGATATTTTGATAGCGGTTCTCATTAGCGTTCTGAACCAAAGTAGGCTCCAGAAAATGCTCTCTTGTGGTATAAAATGATTCATAAAATAATTAAGAACCTGTTGTATTTAAAACGATAAGCAAGCTTTAATCATTTCTTAAACAATATTTTTATTACCATAAAGGTAATGCAATTAATATAATAAATGTTCTTTGTCAAACATTTGATGATGCGTCATGTCATATTTTCTTTAAAAGAATCGAATAAGGTAATCAAAGTGTGCTATACAACTTTTGGAAATGTACCAAACGATATTCAAGAAAAAAAGTTCATATTTATAAAAAAAATATATGAAGATGTGCGCACACACATTTTAATTAGTAATTACATACGTTGAAATCGTTGTTTCGGTATGTAATAATATTTATTTACGTTAAAACATCAAAACAACGCCTGTGTTTTGTTTCGAAATTGATACATTTATCGATGACAAAAATGGCCTTTCTTATCGAAGCTCATTAATAGTTCATTGAGAGACCACAGTCTTTTATTTGTTTATCTAACTTGTATTGTCGGTCAGCTGTCAGTTCTATAATTATTTTACTAAAGATCATTCGAATTTATTGTACAAACAAGTTATAAGATCACATTTGTTTGACAGTTCTCCAACGCTCAAGTTATAGGATTTATTCCTGTGGTGTTTACCTTTTTACAATGGGTTGAGAGCTGTCAAATGTGACCTTATTATCTTAAATACCCGTACCCGTATACCCGTGTGGTGCCAGGTTAGAAAAGCATCACCCCATATCTTCCTGCGGGTGTCGTAAAAGGCGACTAAGGGATAAATCCAGGGAATAGGCAGCAGCGCTCCCTGTGAATGTAAAACTTCTACTGCGCTCACCAACGCGCCTGCCAAGCGTGGTGAGAATGGCATTACCCCCATTTTTGGGGAGGCCCATGTCCAGCAGTGGACTGTTGTGGATGATGATGATGATGATTATCTTATTTCTTCTTAATTCTTAATGTTAAGGGATATCAACATTTCGCAAAGAGATTGGCAAAGATACTCGAATTGGATTGCCGAGAGGTTTCAAATCTGCAATTTTATATCTTTTTTCTATTTTTAGTTTAAGAAAGTGAAAGAGCTATCTAAATTCAGATATTATTTATACTAAATATATGTGTAGGTATTACCTAGTTTTTTCCTGTCTAACAAGCACTAGCTACACCCCACAGCTTCCATAGCTCTGGCCTACCAATAGCTGTTAGTCACATTAGCCGTAGTACCTACCTACTACTGGTTCCCACAGCATGTACTGTAACCCTTCACTTTAACAGTGGTGGTGGTCAGATCCCGGCTCAGAACGTGGGAACCCAGACCGGCGGCCGGCCGTACCAGGCTACACCGTCCACGCCACTCAGGACCACCACGAGAAGACGGAATGATGATGACTTTGATAGTGACAGGTGAGTAAGTATTAGGTGGTACCTGAGATGAATGTAGGTATGCCAAAATACACTTACGGGAGGTTCCCGTAGAATGTTCGACGCAAAAAGGCCCTCAGTGCTTTCCAAGTACCTACCTAAACCTTCTCAATAGGCAAACGCAATGTAATTCAGCAGCCGAACATTCCGCGCGCAACTTTCAGCAGGTAAAAAATTATCGCTAGCTCTTTGAAAATAATTTAATTATCCGATGTCTTATGCTAGAAATATGCTTTGTTTTTTTAAGTACCTACTTGTTTTATTTGCAATGTAGTGATAACTGTATGCTCAACAGGTACTTAAAAGGTCTTTTTAATAGCTTTTACGTATACCTGCACATATTTTATTCTCCTCTGAGCTTCCCTTTACTTACCTACATGATATTCTCATTTACCTAACCTCTCATATCTCTTGGCAAAATGAAAATTTACCACAATATTTACCTTTATGCTATCTAAGGTAAAAGCAACGATTTTTTAACATACCTACTGTAGTGAGAATGAAACATAAGTCTTAAACAATTCATTATTATAATTATTATAATATTGTTTACATATTAGAACTCACATCATCAGTTTGTATCAGTGTGTGCCACTATGCTAAGCATAGTGTTTGAGTCTTTGTACCCAGTTCCTGCTAACCACCAAATTGTAGGTTATCTGTCGTTCTATCAGGCAGGAGTGCCACTCTTTCTTCTATGAGTGCACCTTGCATTGCGTTTGTCTACACCAAAGAATAGTACAATATTACCCCGTTACAATATAACTGCCTCCGTGGTCTAGTGGTCTGAGCCATGGGCTCTCGATCCGGAGGCCCTGGGTTCGATTCCCAGGGGGGAACACAAAGTTGATATTTGTTAATTTATCACTTTGTGAGATTTTCCCCAGTTTGGTTAGGACATTGCAAGATTAATCACCTGATTGTCCGAGAAGAAAAAGGATTCCGTGCTTCAGAGGGCACGTTAAGCCGTCGGTCCCGGTCGCTGTCATTGATAGTGTTCGTTACACAAACCATGTCAGAGGCCTATTAGCTGTGCTATTAGGCGGTTTAAAAACTCTGACAGCAGGGTTCATCGGGTCGATCGACTTGATACCCATACGACAGAAGAAGAAGAACCCCTACACGTACTGTACGGCCACGCTTTAAAACACCGTCACCTTGAGATTTGACATTGATTTAAATTGCAGCGCCCCCGCCCAGGTTCATTGAGAACTACGTCGTACTTTGTCATAATTTGAGAACACTTCTGCTCAATTTTCATTTCAATTTTACAGTAATCCGAACCCTGACGACTACTTCACCGGGGAAAGACCCACCTTCGTACTACCCAGCACTGGGTCGAGTGGCACTACCAACAACTATTTCAACAACAACAACACGCCTAGTCGGGGTAAGACACGGGTAAGTACATAGAAAAGACTAATAGGATTCATTTGATCCTACCATAGGATTTGTTTGACGATATGGTCCTGATAGACCGCAAATAAGTATAGCTGTTTAATAAAATACAAAACCTATTAATGTAAACTCGTCATGGCTGGATGTCATACCAATCGGTAACATATTACACTGAACTGAACCATAAAAGTATCACCGAAGCTTGAGTAGCATAAATTACCTACCTACTATTAGTAGCCGGTCACATACAGAGTCTATTATTATTAGCATACATACATACATACATAATAATATCACGCCTGTATCCCTAAAGGCGTAGGCAGAGCGTCAACGATCCAAACAAAGATCGTTCCGCCACGTCTGACAAGTTTTGAGGGTTATTTAAGATAGATCTGTATATTGCTGTAGTGACAGGTTGTCAGCCTATCACCTATACTAAAACCCTCGAATCCCATAGCTGGTTTTTACAGCATGCCCGGGAGGAGATGCAGCTGGCACATTCTATGTTTTTTCTATCGCTCCCAGTCCAGCATGGAAGTTTTTACAGTTTTGTTATACCCGGAGTAAGAGCTGATATTTCGCTTTTATCTAGGATGGAAGCGCCCATTGTGTCAAAATCTATTAAATTCTTGAACCAACCAAATAGTTTACTCATTTCAGCTGTATTTTAATCTCCAATACATAAAGTAAAAGCCATTGAAGCGAAGAGGGGTTTATGCAAATGGTAACCAAGCACACGAGCTAAGATGTTTCCGTAGTTCCCAATAACAGAAACTTTTAACTTATGCAAGCAAGTTCAGTTTTACATGTAGGAATATGCTAATAAACTTGACAAAATATTAACCCTTATACGAGAAGTTTATGAACTCGTGCGTATAATCACGCCTGTGGGATGAAGGGTAGGCAGAGCGTCAAACTGTACCTATAATGTGATGTACCTAGTACCTACGTACCTTAAGAAATTGTGGAAATGAATGTACAACGTTAATAATATCCAAAAGAAGACCCAATATCAATAACCAATATGAAACATTCATTACTTACTATACTACTTTACCGACTGCATCCAGTTTTAAAGTCAAACACTGAAGTTATAATTTGACTTCGCTTTTCGTCTGAATACGAACAAAGTCGCCTACTTTTGAATAAAACAGTTTTTTATGCTCAGAGAGACAAGTCAGGGAGGAAAATTGTGCTTGTATTTTATATAGGTATGTAGGTACCTACAACCTACAATAAATAAAACCTCGTAGAGTCCAATAACATCATTACATCAAATCAAGACAAATTGCTACGCCATTTCTACGCCGTAGTAGGATATCGTAGCACTTCTGGTGACGTCACAGGTCGTAATGTAAGAATAGTGCTTCAGATAAATAATACAAAAGTCAGTAAAATAAATACAAAATATACCGGATGTAAAAAAACAGCTGACCAAACTTTAGGATGTGAACTTACCCATGAAACTGAGCAACTTTCCCCTAAGGAACAAGGAACACAGGTTGACATAATGAAAAAAGTATTGGGCCCTCTGATGATGAAATTTGTTCAGTTTCATGGGTAGATTCACACTTCACACATCCTAAACGTTAGTCAGCTTTTTTTTACTCCCTGCATAACGAACACAAACCACCAAAACCCAGAATTTTATTACTAATTAAAAAAAACCGTTGTTCGTCTGACGTGGTCTGACCCCGGTGAAGGCCCCGAGATGAATTTTATTATTACTGGGCGCATTTCCACTAGACGGCACGGCACCGGCACGGCGACGATCACGTGACAATACCTATGGGAATCGATGACATGCCGTGCCGGTGACGACGTGCCGGCAAGTGGAAAAGCGTGTCATATAATTTCAATGATTTTCATACATTATGTCATCCACGATACCGTCGACGGTACCGTGCCGTCGCCATTGCCGGTGCCGTGCCGTCTAGTGGAAAAGCACCCATTGAGTATTCAAATTAATACAATTCGATTTTATGAGTTCGGTTTTGTATTTCTGTTTGCAAGATATTTTCAGATGTGATAAGTTAGTATTCCGAAATAATTTTCGATTTAACAATATGATGTTGCTCGTCATAAATTGCTATCACAATACTTGCCGAAATGAGTTTTGTTATAGAAATAGGTTTTCAATAATAATGCTTCCCTAAAGTTCCTATACTTCCATGCTGGACTGGGAGTGATAGAAAAACATAGAATGTGCCAGCTGCATCTCCTCCCGGGCATGCTGTAAAAACCAGTTAAGGGATTCGAGGGTTTCAGTATATTGTTATTATTTTAGTTAGGCGATGGGCTGACAACCTGTCACTACAGCAATATACAGATCTATCTTAAACAACCCTCAAAACTTGTCAGACGTGGCGGAATGACCTTTGTTTGGGTCGTTGACGCTCTGCCTACCCCATTAGGGATACAGGCGTGATAATATGTATGTAGGTATGTAAAGTTCTTCTTTCGTCTTTGCCCTCGTCAGGCATTGAAGCCACAACTTTCGAGAAACAAAAGAGAGACAAAAAAAAGTAAGCTTAGTCACCTTTCCTGTTCTTAGATTTAGACAAAAGAAGATCACACATAATAAAGCCTTTGAAACCCAGGTCAATTCGCTTAACGAATTTGATCATTAAGTTGTGACGTCACAAAAAAATGATGTTTTCCTAGAACGAGTTATTAAAAACATGCCGAAATGGTAATCGTATATTGTAAGAAAAGAAACGTAATATTTTTCCCTAGGGTAAATACGTATTGACGTAATTAGCGATAACGACACAAGTGCGGAAGGTTAGGCGCTGGATCCTTATTGTTACAATCAGCTAAAATCATGCTTCTAACTTATCTGAAAGAATATGGTGATGCTATTCCACCCTTGCATCACATGACATGGACAAAAACCTCGATTGCTCACAATTATGATGATCCTGTAGCTCTACCACCATCAGATATGGGGCAGTATGATTTTCGCAAGGGTGGGAGTGTCGTTCCTTTAGCTTTATTTGAGACTGCATTATAATTATCAGTTGTATTTCGATCCCTATTTTTATCTTTATTCAGAAAGCGACAAGATCAAACTACAATCAAATTGGAACAGTTATAAAGTACTTGGTGTAAGTACTTTGCCTAAAGACAAAAATAGGAGAATTTAAAAAAAACAAGTGCAAGGTATTGTAAATTTATACCTGTCATTTTCTATCATAAGAGAACAGAAAGGAACGGCAATAATTTTAGTCAAGATTTAGTTATGTCACGCCCTCCACGAATCGATTGCACTGTATCTCAAGTTGTATTATTACCTATCTTGTTTTGCCTTTTTCAGGATCAATGCGGCAAGGTGGTGAGGAACAACCCCAACCCGCTGGTGGTGAATGGGAAACCGACCATGGAGGGGCAGTGGCCCTGGCAGATCGCACTCTACCAGACACAGGTAAAATACCATACTACCACCGTGGTCTAGTGCAGGATCAGTGCAGCAAGGTGGTGAGGAACAACCCCAACCCGCTGGTGGTGAATGGGAAACCCACCATGGAGGGGCTGTGGCCTTGGCAGATTGCGCTCTACCAGACACAGGTAAAATACCATACTACCACCGTGGTCTAGTGCAGGATCAGTGCAGCAAGGTGGTAGGAACAACCCCAACCCGCTGGTGGTGAATGGGAAACCCACCATGGAGGGGCTGTGGCCCTGGCAGATCGCACTCTACCAGACACAGGTAAAATACCATACTACCACCGTGGTCTAGTGCAGGATCAGTGCAGCAAGGTGGTGAGGAACAACGCCAACCCGCTGGTGGTGAATGGGAAACCCACCATGGAGGGGCTGTGGCCTTGGCAGATTGCGCTCTACCAGACAGGTAAAATACCATAGGTACTACCACCGTGGTCTAGTCAGTAGATGGATCGGCGACTTCACACAACCTTTGAATCTCTTCGTAGGTGTGTGCTGGTTTCCCCACGATGTTTTCCTTCACCGTAATAGCGTCAAATAAACATACATATGAAATTCGGAAACCGAAAAGCACATTGGAACATGGTGTGATTCGAATCACGACCTCCTCCTGCACAGAAAGCAGCGGCCACTGTGTCGTTGACCGTGGTGGTGGATAAGACATCGGGCAGTTTCGTTCAGTGAATAAAATTCACAAAAATAGAAGATAATTTTTGTTACATTCTGTTGACTGTACTTAGTAATAAAGTCCACTTCTGTAAATAACTTCTTAAAAGTCTAAGCACGAACTCACTTTTCTATGCACGACAACCACTTAGAAATTGCTTTCAAATTTTATGTATAAGACTGCTCGCCAGCCATGTTGATAATTTTTAGAACAGTCGTTTCATAAAGTTTATTTTTAAAGGTCATGTCTATCATAATTTTCAGGCTTTACCATAATTAGTTTAGGCAAAAATTCAAGTTAGGCCTCTATTGAGTGGGTTGTCGAGTCGGCGAACGATCCATCTTTACTGATAAAATAAGGTATTTTAGTGACTTTGGTTGTCTCTTGCTTAAGCTGCCTACACACATGCTGCCGGCATGCCGGCGGCACAAGCCGCAGAAATGAGCAGTCCGCACCACAGAAGAGTAAATGGAGCTAGCGCTCCCCGATAGAAGGGCGATGTGAGCTTTTGACGCGTGCCACTGTTAGGTACTCAGTACCTATATCCGTCAAGCGCTTGGAATCTTACGTCAGTCTTGCCCAATTTCTTCTCAATGCGCCGCTTAGTAATATTTTTCGAAAAAAATCCACATTGTACAATAATTACTTGTCTGAAAAATTATAAAACAAGTACCTTGAAAAAAGACAGAATTTTCTACCATCGGATAGTCACAAACACTACTTTTTTCAAGAAATTGTTGGTTTAAACGCAAAATGATTTTGATATATCACTAGTGTTGTTCAATGATCAATCAATTGAATTTATCGATATCGATGTTCGTTTAGCGGGAAGTCTTACATTCATTTAGCGGGAAGTGTACTAATAAGTGTACTACTAATTCCTAAAAAAACAACGATCATTCTTATTGCTAACATTTGTCTGCGACTTCCTGATATGTATAAGACTTTGGCCTGGACTAAGTACCTATACAATACTATTTTTCTCAAACATGCACGTAAGAAAAAACAATACGCGAAGTGCCATAGTGACGGATACCAACCCAATAATACCAACTTAACAACAAAATAAGGAAATAATGATTCAAAAACACGGAAAAAATGGAATTTCATACAACATTATTTCCTTATTTTGTTGTTAATTTGGTATTTAGTTTTTTTTTATAGATTTCCATGTGGTCTTTTGTATGGACCATCCACTAGGGCCAAGTACTAGGCTGTACCGTCACTCACCTTTGCCTTAACAAAAGCGGCAAAACTAAATAAAAATTACTGGTGGGAAATTGCGAAAAACAATGCCATCAAACTGAAGTTTTATTTCAATGTTCTTCTTTTTATGCAGCCATTATGTGTCCTACTATAATGCTCTTAGATTAGTTAATACGAGTATAGTATTACTTACTGCTACAGTATTATCGAATCGGCCTCTAGTGTCAGTAGTACGGTTGCAATTGCAAGTCCGGTTGTCCGAACTAGTGAAACTTTTTAGTGTAAAAATTGCTGATCAAATTTTAAGAGTTAAACGTACCCATGAAACTGAACAACTTTTCTAAGTGCATCTACACCTTTTCGTCTCTTTCGCTCACTCGCGGGCTGGGATTTTTGCACTCTTTCACTCCTGACACAAAATAATATAGTACACTTATATAAGGTCTTTTTAAATTAAGTACGAATATTTTAAGGGTGGATTTCTGTCATCAACCTGAACAACTTTCCCCAAGGAACATAGGTCGAAATATGAAAAAAAAAATGGCCCTCCCATACAAATTAACTCCGGCCGCTGACACCACCAAAATAAATAGGAACTTGTCTTTACTATTATAACTGCCAGCTGCGTGCCACTCATCATCATATGTTGTTATCAGTCTAATACTTTAACACTATCTATACAGAAATAAAATTATCATCTAAAATAATTTTAAACACCCAAAAAACATAGCTCTAATCAAATCCTTGTTAACTTTTGTGTTCGTAAAACGAACGACTTTTATCGATAACTTACAGAATTTTACCACATCCCTGGTCTGGGTTGCCAATCAAATTTGTAAATTGATAAGGGTAAGCTCGCACTGCGATATTTTATCGCGCGAAAAAAATCGCCAAAATATGTGATGTATAGAGTTGTATGAAGGTGCACGCACTTACGGAAAATATATTTGCGCGAGATTCCAAATACAATTTACAATGTAAGTTATACTTCTTTAGGCGCGTTATGAAAAATTGGTGAGAGTGAAATTTTACGAGTAAAAAATTACAAATGTCAAAAGTCAAAAATGTCAAATGTCAAACGTAAAAATGTCAAATGTCAAAAAAATTTCAATGTCAAATGTCAAAAAATTACAAAAGTCAAAACTGTCAAATGTCTAAGAGTAAACACGCAAGGCGTTTTTGCCCGCGGGAAAAAAGCCGCTGGCGCGTAAATATTCGCGCATTTGTATTTGGAATCTCGCGCGATTTTTTACCGAAGTGCGTGCACCTTCATACAACATCATACATCACAGATTTTGCAAATAAAAATCGCAGTGCGTGCTTACCCTTATTTTTATTGGGCAAAATGATGAGCTTCATTCAAACAAAAGTTAGCCCGAAAATTGTGCAAAATATGTTCTTGTTGGCAACATTATTATTGATTATTATTCTATCTTTGTCTATCGCTAGAGAATACGTGGAATAGATATATTATTCAACTATTTGTGGGCAACCAATAGCATCGAGCGTTTTTGTGTAGTGAAAATACAACGTATTTCTTTGAATGTGTGCGACTGGCGACAGCGGTTTTCACAGTTTTTCATACAAAATCAGAATGACAGCCTATCTATTAGGGAGCGGCAGCGACTTTCTCTAATCAGTGGTCCGCACGAAACTCAACCTTAACGTGGGTGGCCCAGCGGCGGCAATGCCGGCGGCACTGTGTGTAGGCAGCTTTACCATGCTTTAAGAATACAGGTAGTTTAACATAGACGGTATTAAATGTTAGACGGTACTTAGCAAAATCTTAGATTTTAGGCGTTTCTTAACTTAAACCAACTTCCTTCCAGACGGTGGACAACAAGTACATCTGCGGTGGGACACTGGTGACCCACAAGAATGTGATCACGGCGGCCCACTGCGTCACCAGGAAGGGCTCGAACCGGGTGGTGAACAAGAACACGCTCACGGTCTACCTGGGCAAGCACAACCTCAGGACCTCAGTGGAAGGGGTGCAGATACGACTGGTAAACTAATAAATGTTTGCAGATACACCTTAAGGCTACAAACATGCCGCACAAACCACAGAGATGAGCAGTCCGCTCGCAACTTAACCTTAACTCAAAGCGCTAAGTCTTGGCATACCGACGGCTCGCCCGGCGGCACTGTGTGGAGGCGGCTTAAGCTGGCCCCATGAAGTCGTCTTTTCATACATCTAATCCCAAATATACCTTGCGGGGTAGATAGAGCCATAACGGTCTAAATAAGCAAAAGGCATTTACGGGTCTTCCGGCCCCTTTACTGGTTTCAAGAGAAACTTTAACGTTCTTTTTCTTGTGAAATTACACAAAATATCAGAAAATTAAAAATACGGTTACTTAATTAATATTTTTAATTTTGAAACCAATAGAAAACATAATAATTAAAATAAAATTGATGTTCATCAATCTAAACATTAGAAAATAGGTAGGTAGGTATAACGACTACAAGTAATTAGTGAAGAATTTTATCAAAAGAATATTACGTGGGCGGACATTAATTAGAAGTTTACGGTAAATAACTAAATATTTTCCAGGAAATTCAATGAGGTTGCGTCGTTCACGGATGTTCTTTTCATTTTTAATTGCACTTACTTGAAAATATTGAAATATTTAAAAGACTAATCTTACTTACCTGTTTTTTTTTATTCAGGTAGTATCAGATAGCGGGAATTTTCCTTTAAAGCTTACTTTTTTAATCCAGAAAACTCACGAAAAACATGGACTACACTGCCGACAACTACAGCAGACCACAACACTCCATGATGATAATAACGATGAAGCTAGATAAGGGCCCCAGCCCAGTCCCATTTACAGTACAGTGCAAGATGTTTCACAAAGAACGCTGCTAGTGCTACCCCGCGACAAGATATGAGCCTATTATCACACAGTCGGAAACACAGCCTCTCTCATGTTTCAGGTGTCTGACATCCTAGTGCACCCTCAATACAACGCATCAGCCTTCAGCCGAGACCTGGGCATCCTGACTCTTCGGGAGCCGGTGTCCTATACCGACTGGGTGCGGCCGGCCTGTCTGTGGCCGGAGAACAAGATTGACCTGAGCAATGTCATCGGGAATAAGGGATCGGTAAGTGTTTGTAATGGTGCCACTAATTACACAAGTAAGAAGTCGTGAAACGCGGTATCGAAGTTTTCTCGGCGATCTACATATATTAGTCGTAAGTTGAAACCAAGACATCCTGACTCTTCGGGAGTCGGTGTCGTACTAATATGGACTTGGTGCGACCAGCCTGTCTCATGGGATCGGTAAGTTGCCAATAATCCTCGTAACTATTGAATTAGGGAATAGGTAAGTATGTTACATTCTTCTCCTTCTTCTATCGAGTCGATGACAAGAATACCTACACATGTTACATTCTTTAAAACATGAAAATATAGAAACCATTCAACCATCATCATAAATGCATTGTTTTTTTCATATGCAGCTACTTTTAAACTCTGTTGGCACGGTAGATATAGCGCAATATGTCAACATGCCTTTGCAGGCCAATATTTACTTAATTTATTCGGCACTCCACTCCATGCGTGATGTTAATAACATAGTGTGTAGTGTGGTGCTAATAACAGTATTAGTGATGTTACCCACAGGAGAGGAGTACAAACAAACAGTCGGACCATCCATCAATTAATTATGATAATTAACGCACAGGTGACTGCGTCGTCAGCGTAATTATACGGAGACGGATGAGATGGCAAAATATACGTGGATTTAATAATGAGAGAAATACGGTATGGACCTCTGTAGGTGGATAAGTGGTTACGGATCTTGGTTGTCGATCTAGGGACGTGGATTCCATTACCGTTCTGGTTCCGGAAAACTGTGTTAGCTCCTTGAGTTATTTTGAATGGAAGGAAAGGACCAATTCTTTATAATATTTCTACGAAAAGAATCAATCCTGATTGATATGGTCAGCAATTTTTTTCACCATAACATCAGAACCAAGTCTCGCAGAGCGGTGCTCTGAAATCCAGTGTAGGTATAATCTATGCTAGAGAGCTATTTATTCGTCCACGAGAGCTATGCAAGCAAATGGACTATCGATTAATTATTCGGAAACGCGGACCAGCTGACGACAGCATTAATAATTACGACGGGAAGCGATTTCTCACTGTTACCTACTTATAGGCATTTGCCCAGTTGTGGTACCTACTCACAAAATGCTGCTGACCATATTAAGATATGGACTTGCTCGCGTATGAAACTGAACAACTTACCCCAAGGTAGAGTTGTCGTAACACAAATCACGCCAGAGGTCTTTTAGGCGGTGTGACACGAAAAAATCCATTACATAGGTACTTTGATTTTTCATATTTCAACCTACATTTCTGACCTAAGGGAAACTGGTTTAGTTTCATGAGTCGTTCGGTTCATTTTTTACCCTAAAAAAAATACTGTCAGCAAAATGCATACCTGTATATTATATAAAATCCGATAGCTCATAAATTCTGCCCTTTTCCAGGTGGTCGGTTGGGGCTTCGACGACACGGGCGTGGCGACGGAAGAGCTGACCCTGGTGGAGATGCCGGTGGTAGACCAGGAGACCTGCATTAGGTCCTACAGCGAGTTCTTCGCACGGTTCACTTCAGAGTACACCTTCTGCGCTGGATATAGAGATGGTGAGAGGGATTTTCAAAAATAATATTTACACATATTTTTTTATTATAATGGGTTTGCTCTTGACTCTAGTCTAGGTAAGGGACAGAGACAGAGTCGACGATAGAGCAAGCTCATCCAGAAGATGCCTGTTCACAAAAAATTTGAAGAGCTGAGGATTCTATATTATGAGTGAGTTCCACTTTAGCTGAGCGCATTATGAAAGACGATTGGAAGCGCTTAGTACGAATTGGTGGAATATCAACTAGGTATCGATGGTATCTTACTGTGCGTCTAGTTGTACGATGGTAGAAGGGAGCTGGTGAGACAAGATACTTTTCTCCCATTTGCTAGGGAATAGCTTCATTATTTAAAAAAAAGAAGCAGTACATTCACTCTTTTCGATCCTCAAGTTCGTAGCGGCCAGCAATTTCTCCAAACGACATTAATGACCATTAACGACCTCTGCATGAGGTCTTTAAAGTACACACTAGTATGGATTAGGTGTTTTTAGGTTCACGTTATAAAGTTTTTAAAGGCTGAATGCGCAAATTAAAAAAAAATTAAATGAATGAATAAATGGAATGTGCGCATGTCATAGGCGCCATTCTAATTTTGAATTTTACAATATTATGGAAGAATTGCAAGTTTAATGTTTATTTTTAAGTTTATTGATATTGTTTCTTCGCAAATAAGAGAAAAGTACTGTACTAATCTCAGCCAAAATAGCAATGTATGGTCTCGTTTACATTTCGTTTATAATTTACTCGACCATACATTGCTTTATTTTTGGCTTCTAAAGTAATGTACTATTTCCGCCATACCTACCTACCAAACGAAGAAAGTTAAGTCAAGTCAACAAATAATCATAAAAATGTGCTAAACGAGGAAATAAAACAAAGTTAGAACTTTGATACGTTATTTGTGAAGAAAAAGAGGTACCTACCTAATGCTCATTTACCTACTACCGCAGTCAACCATTTGTGAGTAATAAATAGTTGCGAAAAAGGCCAATAGTTTAAAATCTACAAAACTCAATATCAAGGTGGTAGGTAGGTATTGCAGATGTGATATATAATGAATATTGTCTGTGTATGAATTGTAAAATTATATTGTTTTACTCAACGTGTAAATACTTGTATAATATAAGTTATACATTATTTTCTAGCTCAAGGCTGCGCATTCTTCCTATACAACTATTTATCTTACTAAGTGGTATTTAATGCTACCTCCATGCCTCTAGCTTAGGCATTACATATCATGCTTTTGCTTGCAGGAGACCAAGACCGTACCGGGACTAGAAAAAGTATGTCAAATAGATAGTCGCTTCAAACATAACATTCTCTTCAGCTACTTATTCGATAAAAATGCTAACCTTTCCTTTAAATCTTCTTCTTTACTCTAAGAAATAACAACTTCTAGGTGTATAACTGAACTTACAAAATAATACCTAGGTTCTTAAGAAGCTACCTGACCGAGGATTAACTTTCTACTACTAAGCTAACATCTCTAAAACGACTTTGGATGGCTGGAATCAACACTAAAGTAACTTTTTGCGCACTGCTAATTTCCATTTTATTGTTTCACTAATTTAGAAGTAACTTTAGTGTTGATTCCAGCCATCCAAAGTCGTTTTAGAGATGTTAGCTTAGTAGTAGAAAGTTAATCCTCGGTCAGGTAGCTTCTTAAGAACCTAGGTATTATTTTGTAAGTTCAGTTATACACCTAGAAGTTGTTATTTCTTAGAGTAAAGAAGAAGATTTAAAGGAAAGGTTAGCATTTTTATCGAATAAGTAGCTGAAGAGAATGTTATGTTTGAAGCGACTATCTATTTGACATACTTTTTCTAGTCCCGGTACGGTCTTGGTCTCCTGCAAGCAAAAGCATGATATGTAATGCCTAAGCTAGAGGCATGGAGGTAGCATTAAATACCACTTAGTAAGATAAATAGTTGTATAGGAAGAATGCGCAGCCTTGAGCTAGAAAATAATGTATAACTTATATTATACAAGTATTTACACGTTGAGTAAAACAATATAATTTTACAATTCATACACAGACAATATTCATTATATATCACATCTGCAATACCTACCTACCACCTTGATATTGAGTTTTGTAGATTTTAAACTATTGGCCTTTTTCGCAACTATTTATTACTCACAAATGGTTGACTGCGGTAGTAGGTAAATGAGCATTAGGTAGGTACCTCTTTTTCTTCACAAATAACGTATCAAAGTTCTAACTTTGTTTTATTTCCTCGTTTAGCACATTTTTATGATTATTTGTTGACTTGACTTAACTTTCTTCGTTTGGTAGGTAGGTATGGCGGAAATAGTACATTACTTTAGAAGCCAAAAATAAAGCAATGTATGGTCGAGTAAATTATAAACGAAATGTAAACGAGACCATACATTGCTATTTTGGCTGAGATTAGTACAGTACTTTTCTCTTATTTGCGAAGAAACAATATCAATAAACTTAAAAATAAACATTAAACTTGCAATTCTTCCATAATATTGTAAAATTCAAAATTAGAATGGCGCCTATGACATGCGCACATTCCATTTATTCATTCATTTAATTTTTTTTTAATTTGCGCATTCAGCCTTTAAAAACTTTATAACGTGAACCTAAAAACACCTAATCCATACTAGTGTGTACTTTAAAGACCTCATGCAGAGGTCGTTAATGGTCATTAATGTCGTTTGGAGAAATTGCTGGCCGCTACGAACTTGAGGATCGAAAAGAGTGAATGTACTGCTTCTTTTTTTTAAATAATGAAGCTATTCCCTAGCAAATGGGAGAAAAGTATCTTGTCTCACCAGCTCCCTTCTACCATCGTACAACTAGACGCACAGTAAGATACCATCGATACCTAGTTGATATTCCACCAATTCGTACTAAGCGCTTCCAATCGTCTTTCATAATGCGCTCAGCTAAAGTGGAACTCACTCATAATATAGAATCCTCAGCTCTTCAAATTTTTTGTGAACAGGCATCTTCTGGATGAGCTTGCTCTATCGTCGACTCTGTCTCTGTCCCTTACCTAGACTAGAGTCAAGAGCAAACCCATTATAATAAAAAAATATGTGTAAATATTATTTTTGAAAATCCCTCTCACCATCTCTATATCCAGCGCAGAAGGTGTACTCTGAAGTGAACCGTGCGAAGAACTCGCTGTAGGACCTAATGCAGGTCTCCTGGTCTACCACCGGCATCTCCACCAGGGTCAGCTCTTCCGTCGCCACGCCCGTGTCGTCGAAGCCCCAACCGACCACCTGGAAAAGGGCAGAATTTATGAGCTATCGGATTTTATATAATATACAGGTATGCATTTTGTTGACAGTATTTTTTTTAGGGTAAAAAATGAACCGAACGACTCATGAAACTAAAACCAGTTTCCCTTAGGTCAGAAATGTAGGTTGAAATATGAAAAATCAAAGTACCTATGTAATGGATTTTTTCGTGTCACACCGCCTAAAAGACCTCTGGCGTGATTTGTGTTACGACAACTCTACCTTGGGGTAAGTTGTTCAGTTTCATACGCGAGCAAGTCCATATCTTAATATGGTCAGCAGCATTTTGTGAGTAGGTACCACAACTGGGCAAATGCCTATAAGTAGGTAACAGTGAGAAATCGCTTCCCGTCGTAATTATTAATGCTGTCGTCAGCTGGTCCGCGTTTCCGAATAATTAATCGATAGTCCATTTGCTTGCATAGCTCTCGTGGACGAATAAATAGCTCTCTAGCATAGATTATACCTACACTGGATTTCAGAGCACCGCTCTGCGAGACTTGGTTCTGATGTTATGGTGAAAAAAATTGCTGACCATATCAATCAGGATTGATTCTTTTCGTAGAAATATTATAAAGAATTGGTCCTTTCCTTCCATTCAAAATAACTCAAGGAGCTAACACAGTTTTCCGGAACCAGAACGGTAATGGAATCCACGTCCCTAGATCGACAACCAAGATCCGTAACCACTTATCCACCTACAGAGGTCCATACCGTATTTCTCTCATTATTAAATCCACGTATATTTTGCCATCTCATCCGTCTCCGTATAATTACGCTGACGACGCAGTCACCTGTGCGTTAATTATCATAATTAATTGATGGATGGTCCGACTGTTTGTTTGTACTCCTCTCCTGTGGGTAACATCACTAATACTGTTATTAGCACCACACTACACACTATGTTATTAACATCACGCATGGAGTGGAGTGCCGAATAAATTAAGTAAATATTGGCCTGCAAAGGCATGTTGACATATTGCGCTATATCTACCGTGCCAACAGAGTTTAAAAGTAGCTGCATATGAAAAAAACAATGCATTTATGATGATGGTTGAATGGTTTCTATATTTTCATGTTTTAAAGAATGTAACATGTGTAGGTATTCTTGTCATCGACTCGATAGAAGAAGGAGAAGAATGTAACATACTTACCTATTCCCTAATTCAATAGTTACGAGGATTATTGGCAACTTACCGATCCCATGAGACAGGCTGGTCGCACCAAGTCCATATTAGTACGACACCGACTCCCGAAGAGTCAGGATGTCTTGGTTTCAACTTACGACTAATATATGTAGATCGCCGAGAAAACTTCGATACCGCGTTTCACGACTTCTTACTTGTGTAATTAGTGGCACCATTACAAACACTTACCGATCCCTTATTCCCT